>VWZK01006960.1:0-10626 GCA_013396935.1 Baryphthengus martii
GAGGACTCCAGAGCTGGACGCAGTGCTCCGGGTGAGGTCTCACAAGAGTAGGGTAGAAGGACAGAATCACCTCCCTTGCCCTGCTGGCCACGCTTCTTTAGCTGCAGCCTAGGATAGGGTTGGCTTTTGGAGTTGCCAGCGCAGATTGCCTTCTGTTTTTTCCAGCTGGTTTTCCTCAGGGTTTTCCCTGAGGCATGTATGGGTTTCAGCAGAGACTCAATCAGCCCAACAATTCTGGGAAGCATCAGCCTATTACCCTTGTACAATAAAGAAAATATTACCAAACAGTGTCATCTCCCAGTACTCCTGTGCACTGGATCCCATTACAATGAGAGGATGCAGCCTGTGGTCTCATCTGCCACTCGAAGCAGCTACTTGGCTCATCTGACCAGGAGAGAGCAAAGCAATATTGCTTTATGACATATGGAAAAAACTAAAGGCAGGAAAAGTATGATTTAATGAAAAGTGATTTCTGGAGTGCCCACTACAGATGCGCTCAGCTGCGTTGCATAAATTGTAAAGCAGGATTCCGGATTTTTGTGCTTTATTTGGCTTTAGTTTTTTTTTTTTTCTCAGCCTGCTGGATTTCTCAGCACAGGTTTCTGCTGCTTCAGAGATTCGAGTTTCTGCTTTCATGGTGTTTTTTTCTTTCTTATATGAACTGTATTCTTATAAACGAAAAATATTTTTCTATTGGGCTTTTTTTTGGCTAGTATCAACATCTTGTATCTATCAGGAGGATAACATGCTTCGTTACTCATTGGCTTAAGGAGGTGGGATTTTCACCCTCAGAAGGTTACATCTATTAGTGTGAAAGATCTAAGGCATTTTTGCTACAGAAACAAGTGCTGTCTGGCATTTATGCCATTTCCAGGAATTAAATCCTACTTCAGCCACATACATGTTGATCTTGAGGTATTATCTAAAAAAAAAAAAAAAAAAAAAAAAAAAAAAAAAAAAAAAAATCGATGTTTTGTGTATAACTTCCAGACATCCGCCTTTCATTACAGGAGGCCAATGTGAAGAGTATGACAACCAGGCAGTGTTTTATCAGCACCCTACCATCCCATCTGTCCACCAGTACAACATGGGAGGTTTCTGCAGCTGCCTCACCGACCTCACCCACAGTGGGCACACTGGGAGAGTTGCTTCTGGTGGTCATAGCTCTTGAGAACCCTACCAGTCGCTTTATTGCTCTTCTACATTTCCATATTGCCTGGCAGGCTCTTCAGCGGCCCGAAGCAGATCGAGGATTTCACATACTCCCTTGGGATGTTATTTTATCTCTCTCTCTTGATTTCCCCACCTGTAAAATGTGTTATATCTCCTACTGAATGATACTGGTGTGATTAGCTCTAAATGTTTGCGAAGCACTCGGAGGTTGAAAAGTTTGGAATAGTTATTACTGGCTCAAGTTTACCTTGAGCGAAAGGGAGGGTGTGGAGAAGGTACGTTGTAGCTCCAAGAAGCACCTAAGAATCACCACAGAAGTTGTGAGGAGAGGTGGGTGATAGAGTGAGAAATCAGGTCCCTGAATATCACTTCAGATAACAGCTTGAAATATACTTGGAAAAAGTTTAGTGCACTGAATGTTAACATTCATCCTTTAAAAAAGATATTTTTTTCCAAAAGCATAAACTAACATAAATGTCCAAGCAAGAACAAATTATTACCCATAATCACAAGATAAGCTTTTCCATAGAATCACTGAGGTCAGAAGAGACCTCCAAGATCATCAAATCCAACCATCATCCCAAAATTATCATGATCACTAAATCATGTCCTGAAGTGCCACATGTGCGTGTTTTTGGAACCCCTCCAGGGATGGTGACTCCATCACTTCCCTGGGCAGCCTGTTCCAGGTTGTCTGTGCTTTTTGCAGCATTTATTCAAGTCTCTATGCCTTTGGTAAAGATCAGTTTCAAAATCAAAAGAAATACCACTGAATTTATTTGACTAATCCCATATAGAATCATAGAATCATCAGGGTTGGAAGGGACCTTCAAGATCATCGAGTTCCAACCCCCTTGCCATGGGCAGGGACACCTCCCACCAGAGCAGGTTGCTCAGAGCCTCATCCAGCCTGGCCTTCAACACTGCCAGGGAGGAGGCTCCACAGCTTCTCTGGGCAACCCCTTCCAGGGTCTCACCACTCTCAGAGTGAAGAACTTCTTTTGCTTCTCAGATAACTTTTCCTAGACTTACAAACACCAAGGAGCAAGAAGGTGCTGAAGGACTATTCCATCCTCAATAAAACTGTAATTTTTACCACCAGTGTAACCCATTCTTTCCTCTAAGAGTCACAAATGTCGTATTTTGCAGATGGCTCTCAGAGAATGTGAAAAATCACATCCAGCCAGACAGCTCCTGAGCTCCTCAGCCTGTCTGAGGCCCTAGAATGGGCTACTGGAGAAAGTGGTAGAAGATTTAAACTGTTTGTTAAATTTCCCTGAGACGCCATAATACAAATAATTACCATAGCAAAGAAAGATCATCCTTTTGTTTCAACCTCATCTAGTTGGGGGGAGGGGTTGGTAGCACAAACAGACCTAGGATACCTCTGAGCCTATCGCACATTCCAGTAGGATGCCAGAAATCTCCAAGAGCGACAGCATTGCACGGGAGCTGCTGATAGCTCCTCAAATGCATAGATTATTCTATTTTTGATGATATGCATATGTCAATCTCAGAGCAAAATTGAGCCCTGAGGGCAAAATTCTCCTCTCAGATCCACACATCAATGGGAGTTCCCCTCACACAGGAAGAGCAGACTATTGGAGTTGAGAGCTGCTGTGTAGGTCAGGATGGGAAATTGTGTCTGCGGTGTTTATTTTTGAAACAGTAAATTTAAAATATAAATGTAATTTTCTGTCATCACAAAACATTCGAAGAAAATCTAAGTCCACCTCTACCAGCATCAGAGAAAAACATACCACGTTCACAAACATAAACAAATATTTAGCTCCAGGGTTTTGGGGAGTGAAAGAGGAGGTAAAATTATGTCTTCAGAAAAAAAAACAGAATATATTAAATTCTTCCTCTGCAATGGTGAAATTCTTCAGAATGAAAATGTTCTTTATTATAACAGACTCACTGGGGACAAGGTGCTTGAAGAATCAGTTTTGTGTAATCCTTCATAAGGTGAGAAATCACATTCCTAGTGCCTTCAGGCTTTTACAGTCTGCCTGGGCACACACGTAAAGAAGAAAAGCCTTCTTCCACCACACGCACCACAATGCAAGTCCCATAGAAAAAAAAACGGCATTCCATTTTCCAGAGGGGATGATGAAGAGGAAGGATCATTAATCTAGAGCAGCCACTTAGGATTTCTAGTGAAACCTTCCCAGAGCTGCACTGGCCAATTTTGTATGTAAATTTGGGGCTAAATGTGATAAAATGTGCATGTACTAAGCAAGTAGCCAGTTCAAGGATTTGGTTTCGGAATTGCTGCTAAAATGTGGAGCTGAGCCAGATCTGTGCGCACTTTACACAGGTTTTTTTTTTTGCATGCTTCTTGAATGATAAAATTAACCCCTTCACAGGGGTATGGTACAGAACCTGCACCTCCTTGGAATTCCTAATTCTCTTTAATTGCCAATTTAAAAATTAGCAACTATTAAAATGAAGTTTAAAGGAGTAAATGGGGGCATATATCCCACACTGACCATCTGGACGAGTGTGAATTTCACCTGAAAATTCCAGGCTGTTGCTGTCAGGATTTGAATGCTGGTGGTCAGATTTAATGTTCAAAGACTTTCTTTCTCTCTTGCCTCTGTTATTTAGCATCTTTCAACATCTTCTTGCTTGAAAACTTCTATATTCATTAGCCACTACTGAGATAATTAACATGCAGCCTGGGCTTTCTACTACTCCTGCAAACAAAGACATAAAGTGTTTTTTCCTGTTTCTTGCAGCAGTTCTGGAGCAGCTGATATTGCAAGAGGGTTAACAGGTCTTAGATCTTCAGATAAGAGACGGTACTAGCAAAGCAGCAGCCAGAGACAGCACCTGAGGCTTTGGAAAGATGGCACTATTTTGAATTATTAACGAGAAACAACCTAAATTAGAAACTCCACTAATGTGCCTGTAGGAACCACACGCCCCTGACACAAACGTTTATGAATTAGGTAAGTATTTAAGTACTAGTTAAATAAATATCCAGCTGAAACCCGTTCTGCCTGTGGACATGTAGTTAGAAATCTTTCTTATTCTGCTAGAGACACCATGGACATAAAATGGTAACAAGGACAGTTATAAAACAAAGTTTACATATTATTTCCACTTGCGAAATCATAGAATCACAGGATCGTAGAATCATAGAATGATTTGGGTTAGAAGGGACCTTCAAGATCATCTGGTTCCAACCCCCCTGCCATGGGCAGGGACACCTCCCACCAGAGCAGGTTGCTCAGAGCCTCATCCAGCCTGGGCTGCAACACTGCCAGGGAGGAGGCTCCACAGCTTCTCTGGGCAACCCCTTCCAGGGTCTCCCCACCCTCACAGGAAAGAACTTCTTCCTCATGGCCAAGCGAAATCTCTCCTGCTCTTCTTTCAAACCATTGTCGCCTTGCCCTATCCTCACAGGCCCTGCTCAAAAGTCCCTCCCCAGCTTTCCTGGAGCCCCTTCAGATCCTGGAGGCTGCTAGAAGGTGTCCCCTTGATCTTCTCTTCTCCAGGATGAACAGCCCCAACTCCCTTATCCTGTCCTCCCAGCAGAGGTGCTCCAGCCCTCGGATCATCTTGGTGACCTCTTCTGGACCCTCTCCAACAGATCCATGTCCTTCCTGTGTAATGTTGAACTTTGTTTCATTAGTGGCTTTCTGAGAAAGACTTCTCAGGCAGCTTTTTAACCATAACCTGAAAAAAAAGAGTATTTAATTGCAGGAATAATCATGTTGAGTATCAAAACCAACTTAATATTCATTAGTTCAACTCTGACAGTAGTTTTTAACTTGCAGAATTAATTCAACGAATTATTGAAAAACTGTGATTGAAATAATCTCTTCCTTTCTAACATGGCTGCTTATGCTTCCCAGATGAAGTACATCATGCATCAGTTGCCATGGCTACAGTTAGTTTCTGAAATAAACATTATTTCTTTCTCATTCCTATGTCCACACACAAAAAGCTGAACTATGGCATCTTTCTCAGTCATATATATATTGTAGGGACAATGGTCCTTTTAAATAGTAATACTAAAGATAAAAAGCTACTTCATCTTAAAATGCAGATATTTGTGACACAGAAGATGGTGACTCTCCAAGTTTATAAACACAACATGAGGTGTACATCTACTGTCCTTAAAGGACTGACCTTTCTGAGACTCCTGATAATGTTTCATTAACAGGAAGAGGGGAGCTGGGAAAGGTTAACATACAAATGTGGATAAAGGGATAGAGCGAACCCGCAGCAAGTTTGTTGATGATACGAAACTGGGAGGACTGGTTGATATACTGGGAGGCTGTGCTGCCATTCGGTGAGATCTGGACAGGCTGGAGAGCTGGGCAAAGGGGAATCTCATGGAGTTCAACAGGGCAAGTGTAGAGTCCTGCACCTGGGGAGGGATAACCCCCTGCAACAGGAAAGGGGAGGGGGGACCTGCTGGGAAGCAGCTCCGTGGAGAAGGACCTGGGAGTGCTGGTGGACAGTAAATTATCCATGGGACAGCAATGGGCCCTTGTGGCCAAGAAAGCAAATGGTTTCCTCTCTTTCGTCTTTGAGTATATTTTTCTGCTTCTTTGCATGAAAATTCATTTTCAATCCAAAAAAAAAAAGAAAATCCTTATACTTTGACCCTATTGCCATCAGCATTTTTGGCCACCGTGTCCATTTCTCTCTGTAGAATCTGAATGGAATTGGTAAGAATAAACACAGTAACAAATTCCTTATGAATTGTTGGGAAAATTTTCCTTTCTTTCTTGAGTAGCTTCTCTCTTAGACGATTATTTTTGTGAGCTGCAAACATCTGAAAATAAAATGATGAGGAGCAAGACAGGGAACAGATCTCAGTATCTACTGGCACGAATACCTGTGAACTGTGGAAATTTTACCAAAATGACTGTTTCAGTCCCATATTGCTTACATTTCCAAAAGTCCAGTTAAAGTTAGAGAGAAATCTCAAGTCTGCAGGAGTAACCACAGAAAGACAGATCTACATTCAAGGACCACATGTCAATGACTGGAAACTGGACAACAGAACAAAAAGAAACGTATGTAATTTCATTTCCCCAAATCAAACACTCAGGCTTCATTACCAACACGATTAAGGGTAATGATCCTACTCTTACAGTTAATTGCTGGTTTATAATTGCTACCAAGAGGCTATAAAAATACAGGGTCAGAAAGCTGGATCCGAAAAAGGGTCTTAATGCCTCACTTTAAAGTTAGACTTCAGAGGAATTTAAGCTTTTAGTTCCAAAGCCTTAACACAGAGCTCTTGGCTGCTTCTCAAATTCTACTGAAGCCCGAGGGCTTCAGGTCTTCTAGTTCCACACATTAAACTTGTCCCTGAGCCTCGTGTTCTACTTCTGTGTGTGCCTGGCACCTGAGAGATCTCTGTGGCTGGGGGGCTTGCTCCCTTTTGGGTCTGGTAGAGTTACAGAAACTGAGCTTCTGTTTCATCTTGCTTAACTTCAGATGTTTACAAGTCAGGCATCTACACCAGAGGACAGGCTGAGGGAGTTGGATTTATTCAATACAGAGAAGGGAAGGCTCTGGGGAGATGTTATACTGGCCTCCAGTATCTGAAGGGGGCTACAGGGAAGCCAGGGGTGAACTTTTGATGAGGGCATGTGGTGAGAGGACAAGGGGCAGTGGTTTGAAAGTAGAGCAGGGGGGATTCAGATTGGCCATGAGGAAGAAGTTGTTTTTTCTGAGGGAGATTAGACCCTGGAAGGGGTTGCCCAGAAACACTGTGGAGCCTCCTTCCTGGCAGTGTTGCAGCCCAGGCTGGATGAAGCTCTGAGCAATCTGCTCGTGTGGAAGGTGCCCCTGCCCATAGCAGGGGGTTGTAAAGAGACGATCTTGAAGGTTCCTTCCAACTCAAGTCATTCTATGATCAGAACTTCTCAGTGGAAATAAGCAGACACTTTTAGCAAGCAGACCTCTGGTAAGCATATGATGGTGTACCTTAGAAGCAGATTGGCTCTGATGTGGCCACCTTCACTGTAGGTAGGCATTTCTCTTTGACAGATACGTTCAATTCCATGGCAAGTATCTTCCATACGCTTCTTTTGCATGTCCTCCATTGCACAAATGACAACAGGTTCACCGCTTTGTTTTTTAGACCCTCAGAGATTTCCTTTCACACAGTGACTCAGTGAGTGGCAGATTCCCATGGGGCTCTGTAATCCGGGTTTTCCTGCCTTCCCTTGTCTGAACAGGTCAGGAATGTGAAAAGGTAGAGCTCTTGGTCCTGGAGAAATGCTTTACAGAACACGCTAGACATGGATCTCTTGGGAATGAGTTGGCTGTAGCTGATGCCACTTTGATGGCATAGCAAACAACATTTCTGCTATGATTTTCAGCCTAACTTTTCTCTGCTGTGTTTTCTGATACCATTGTCAACTGAAGTGCAAATTTTCCACAGATTCCTGGGAAAAAAATCCAGTCATGTTCTTGTTTTTTGTAGTTGGGGCTCAATGCAAAAATATTTTAGTATTTCCTAAATACATCAGCTTTGCACAGCAAAATTCCGAGATTTCGTGAAGTTTCTAATTTTCCCCCTCTTCCTGCTTGCAAAGAGACCTCTTGAGAGGGAGGATATAGATGTAAATATCCACATAAACATTAAGAAACAGACCCCTCAAAACCTGACAGAATTTTAATGGCCACATACACGGCCTTAGGGTCTTCAACGGCACAAACTCCTACAGTTCCATCCTCTGTTGCCATGTACATTCTTACCACAGCACCTCTGTCTCCATTGCTTCGTGAGCTAAACTGCACTCCAGGAATGAATTGGGACTGGGAAGAGAAGGAAGCCATTTTCTGGGAGTGTTCCTCACTTGCATGAGATGCCGGTAGGTGTCTGTATGTGGGCGATGAGGGAAAACGTGGCAATATGCGTAAGTTTTGGCTTCATAATCATGTAGGAGAAGTAGAGTCTAGCCTACTGCAGACTTTCAAGCTTCTACACTGAATCACAGAATTGTAGAATCATGGAATACCCTGGGTTGGAAGGGACATCCAAAGGTCATCTAGCCCAACCTCCCTGCAGTGAGCAGGGGCATCTTCAACTACCTCAGATTGCTCAGCGTCCCATCAAACCTGGCCTTGAACATCTCCAGGTATGGGGCCTCCCTCCACCACCTCTCTGGACAGCCTGTTCCCCTCAGAGGAAAGAACTTCTTCCTCATGGCCAGTCTAAATCTCCCCTGCTCTACTTTCAAACCCTTGCCCCTTGTCCTATCCCCACAGGCCCTTAGAAAAAGTCCCTCCCCAGCTTTCCTGGAGCCCCTTCAGATCCTGGAGGCCACTCGAAGGTCTCCCCAGAGTCTTCTCTTCTCCAGGCTGAACAGACCCAACTCCCCCAGCCTGTCCTCCCAGCAGAGATGCTCCAGCCCTGGGATCCTCTTGGTGGCCTCCTCTGGACCCTCTCCAACAGATCCATGTCCTTCTTGTACTAGGAGCTCCAAAGGTGGGCACAGTGCTCCATGCAGGGTCTCATCAGAGCTGAGCAGAGGGACAGAATCACCTCCCTTGACCTACGGGTCACACTTCTTTTGCTGCAACTCAAGATGCCATTGACCTTCTGGGCTGCAAGTGCACATTATTGACTCACGTCCAGTTTCTCATTCACCAGTACCTCCAAGTGCTTTTCCACAGGGCTGCTTTCTACCACCTCATCCCCCAGGAAGACAGTAAGAGGTCTTCAGGATATCACTGGATGTGTGCTTTCTATTTTCTGGGGCTGAAGTCACAAGATCAGGAGTCCAAGGTACAGAAATGCTCTATTTTGACTGTCACAACTTTAATTAACATGAGCTATGTAGGCTTGGGACTTTCTGGAAGCAGTCGGCATCACCTAGTAGTGTAGATTCATGCCATATACCATCGACTTACTGTCTTACATCAGGCAGGTCATTGTGTCTTTCTGCTTCAGTCTATAAAATGGGTTTAATGACACTCTCCTAATGTGTACATAGGAATGACACGCTCCTGGGGTGTCCATAGGGGGATTGTGACCATAAATTCATTAATCTTTACAGTACACTGATACACCAGCTTCACGAGCATCAGCACAAAACCCAGGAGGCAACGAGTAACTCTGTATTCAACGCGACGTTCAGAGGATGTGCAGTAAATAAAGCATGAGGATAAAGGAAAATATTGAGCAGCTGCTGCTTTCACCGAACGCCGTGCGCTGAATAAAGCCGGGGTCCTGCAGAAAGAAAGAAGTTTGATGGTATAATTAAAGAATGTATCATAATGTCTATACACATGGGAGTGGAACTGGATTGCACGGTAAATGCCAGTAATGGCACTTCCTGACTTTTGGGTGTTTGATGGATTAAGGAACTCTTATTTTTATTTTTTTTTTCAGCTTTAAGAGTCTTTGCCTTCACCATTTAGGTATGAAATTGTCCATAGTTATCTTTTGTTGAGTTAAAAACAGAAAGCCTGGTTGCATACACTGTAAAGCCAGTAGGAAAGGGAGACAAGAGGCTCTGCTGAAGTCTAGAAATCACTTGATCCACAAAAGAATTTATTCTCACAGGAAGAGAAGGTGGTCACTGCGTCTTAAGCTTATAACATGCTTGGGCAGATGAGCCATCGGAAGGGGTGTAGGACTCACTGACAACAAACGTACAGAAGGCTCCATTTCATGATCATTGGAGGCAATTGATACGAGGGGTGGTTGAGGAAAAAGGGTTCAGGGGCCTCTTTGGAGCAGAGATCAGTGAGGCAGGTTCTCAGCTCGCATCAGCTTTCAGCGCAGGCTTTTCGGAGTCTCTGCTTTGCGATAAAGGATATTGAAACGCTGATGGATATTAACTGTGGCCAACAGACTGAGCACTCACCTTAGGCCAAATGATATTTTGACTCAATCAAGGTTGGGGGGAAAGAAGGGAGTGACACTAGTTCGGTGATTCGCTTGGGTCACATTAAAGAGACTTACACCACAGGCCCATGACAAAAAAAAAAAGGAAGTTTAATTCTTAATCCCTTGAACTGTAACAACTACTAAAACTATTTATGATGTAAGTAAAGGAAAGAGAAAGGGAAGAGGAGAGAGAGAGGAGGGCAAGGAGATGAGAGAAAGAGTAGGCAAAATTCTGGATCACCCCAGGGTTTGAGCGATGTCTTGTCTGGTTGTTTCCTTGGGTACCTTCAGTGGTAGATGCACATCTGCCACTGTATTTGAGTTCTTTTTTATTCCGTGGTAAAAGGGCTGTTGCTTGATGGACCCTTAAATTTGCATAGGAAGTGTAGAAAGCCAGTGCTAATTCTGGGGTGCATCAAGAAGAGCATGTCCAGCAGATTAAGGAAGGTTCTCCTTCCCCTCTACTCTGCCTTGGTGACACCACATCTGGAATATTGGGTCCAGTTTTGAGCTCCACAAGTCAAGAGGGACAGGGAAATAGCAAAGAGAGTCCAAGGGAGGCTCCGAGGAGGAGGAAGGGA
>VWZK01006961.1:0-18046 GCA_013396935.1 Baryphthengus martii
ACTCCAGGTGAGGTCTCACTAGGGAAGAGTAGAAGGGGACAAGACCTTCTCTCGATCTGCTGGATACACTCTTTTTAATGCACCCCAGGATACATTCGCCTTCTTGGCCACAAGGGCACATTGCTGTCCCATGGATAATTTGTTGTCCACCNTGCTGTCCCATGGATAATTTGTTGTCCACCAGCACTACCAGGTCCTTCTCCACTGGGCTGCTCTCTAGCAGATTTTCTCCTAACCTGTACTAGTGCATTTTATTATTCCTTTCCAGGTGCAGGACTCTGCACTTATTTTTGTTGAACCTCATTAGATGCTCTTTGCCCATCTCTCCAGTCTGTCCGAGTCTTACTGAATGGCCACACAGCCTTCAGGTGTGTTAGCCAAACCTCCCAGTTTCATATCATCAGCATACTTTCTGAGAAAACACTCTGTCCCATCATCAAGATCGTTGATAAAGGTGTTGAACAGGACTGGACCCAGCACTGATCCTTGGTGGACTCCACTAGTTACAGGTCTCCAGCTGGACTCAGCACCGTTGATCACTACTCTTTGGGCTCTATTGTGTAACCAGTTCTTAATCCATCTCACTGTCTGTTCTTCTATCCCACACTTCCTGAGCTTGCTCGCAAGGATGTTATGGGAGACAGTGTCAAAAGCCTTGGACTACATCCACTGGTCTCCCTTCATCTGTCCATTCAGTCACAACATCACAGAATGCTATCAGATTAGTTAAGCAGAATTTGCCCTCGGTAAATCCGTGCTGACTACTACTGATAACGTTCTTCTCTTCCATATGCTTAGAGATGACCTCCAGAACAAGCCACTCCATCATTTTTCCAGGGATAGAGGTGAGGCTGACTGGTCTGCAATTTCCTGGATCTTCCTTCTTGCCCTTTTTGAAGACTGGAGTGACATTGGCTTTCCTTCAGTCCTCAGGCACCTCTCCTGTTTCCCGTGATCTTTCAAAAATGATGGAGAGTGATAGGAAGATATCATCAGACAGCTATGTCAAGACTCTTGGGTTCATCTAATCACGGCCCATGGACTTGTGTATATTCAGTTTCCATAACTGATCCCCAACCCAGTCTTCGTTGACTAGTGGAGAGTCTTCCCTCCTCCAGGTCTTCTCTCTTACATCCAGGGTCTGGAGTTCACAAGGGCTGACCTGAGGAGTAAAGAATGAAGCAAAGAAGGTATTCAGCAACTCTGCCTTGTCTGCATCCTTGGTTATCAGGAGTGCCATCTGATTCAGCAGCAGGCCCATGTTTTCCCTGTTCTTCCTTTTACTACTGATATATTTGAAGAAGCTCTTCTTGTTCTCTTTTATTTCCTTCGCCAGTTGTAGTTCTAGGAAGGCTTTGGCCTTTCTTCTTGCCTTCCTACATATCCTGACAACGTCCCTATATTTCTCCCAAGTGACGAGTCCCTTCTTCCATAAACTGTAAATTTCTTTCTTCCATGAGACTTTCTTTAGAAGCTCCTTGCTCATCCATGCACGTCTCTTAGCATGTCTACAGGATTTTTTACTCAAGGGAATGCACCTATCTTGGGCTTCTAGGAAGTGGTATTTAAAAAATTGACCAACTTTCTTGGACTTCCTTACCCTCCAGAGTCCTAGCCCATGGGATTCCTGAAAGAAGATCTTTGAGGAGTACAAAGTTAACTCTGCAGGAGTCCAGGGTTGTAAACCTACTATTGCCCTACTTCTTCCTGGTAAAATACTAAATTCCAACATGTCATGATCACTGTCACCAAGGCTGTTCCAACCTTATGAGCTCATGAGACCTGATGTGATGTTAGATGTATTTCCATATTGGAAAATGAAGCAGTTCGGGACAGGGACGTATGACATATCTCTGGTTCCTGACTGGGTAGTGAGAAAAGCACAGGTCCCCAAAGCAGAACTGTACATTCACAAATGAACTTTCCACAGACCTCCCCTAGTACTACTGCAATGCAGAGATATGTGCTGTGTGGTAACACAGCTCTCCTCCTTGACTTCCTGTCCTGTGTTTTCTTTATTAGATGCTATTCTTTGTGATATAAGAGTCTGCAAAAGTCCAGCCTAGACTGGGAATGTGTTTTGCAGGATGGTGGGCATATACCTAACGGGAGACAGTCTCTACCCTTAGAATCTCAAACTTACCTTGAGAACTGACAGGAAAAAGGGAAAAGTTTCACCACCTCTGTGTCATATAAGCTACCCGTCACAGATAACACAATTTGTGGAAGCACTGAAGAATGAACCTGAGCTAGAATTTCACCCTAATTTGAAACGTGTGTTGCCATTTATTGCTGGCACATACAGCTTTGCATCTGACCTTTCCCTGACTTCTTGGCTTGGTAGCGTTTCAGCCCTCCACATCCTCACAACAGAGCAGGCGTTTTTACACAACAGAGTGAAGAAATTCTGATATAAAACTAAGAGGCAAAAGCAAGAAGGTGTTTAGTCCACTTCACTAGGGAGGCACACCGAGCAACCACACAATTGCTTTCATTGACATGAGGGGAGAGAGAAGGAACAGGGAGCTAAGGGCAAACCAGTATTTCCTAGAGGCAGCACAGTTTTTGCATGTTTGTGCCCATGGCCAAGCAATTCTGCTTTCTTAGCCAGGAGACAAGTTTTCTAATGCAAAGGAACGTGAGTTCTGCCTTGCCTTCCTGGTGTGTCTGCAGCATGGCAAAACAAACTTGTGCCACCTTCAATCTGTGCAAATGAAGAATTAATAGGAGCAAAATGCTGCAATTCTAGGTAGGACTGCCCATGTGTTTACTCAGGCACTGCATAAGCTTGTAAATGGAGTGTTTACTACCACAATGAACACACTGAGTTCCCACTGTAGAGTAGCTGTGATATCTGTACACATAAATGTTCTGTTAAAGCCTCACTGGACTCTCAGGCATTAATGCAGTATCTACCAAGAAGAAAAATGCCAGTAGGCATGCCTGTGAATATTTTGTCCTTAAAAATCATAACAAAGAAATTTACAATCTAAATAAGAAATGAAAAAAAAATATAAAAAAGGCAGAAAGGAGTTATTTGCAGAAATTGTGTTGCCTGATGGAACAGCTTATATCAGCAGTCACTCCATCCAGCATCCTCTCTATTGGTCTTGGACATAGAATGCTGCAATCCAGTCCCAATCTTTATCTAAAGTCATTTGTGCTCACAGGTGTTAAAGCAGCCTTATTCCTGCTTCTAAAATGTAGTCCATTGGATTGCAGAAAATGAGTGCACAAAAATTATCTCACATGTGTGCTGCAAAATTATACTTCTGTCCTGGATCCTACCACACTATATGTCAATGTAGTGCAAGACATCTGTTCCTGGGCTTGCTGCCAAGTCCACAGCATTCAGTGCCAAACCAAAGTTGCAAAAGGTGCAGTTACGGAGTTGCAACAATTTTATTTTCTGAATCCTGCAACAGTTTGTTTCTTCAGGACCAGTGGGGACAACGGTCTTTTCAGGAAAGCACCCGTCCTGTATTGCCGAGCAGTAATTCTGATTTTGCTCCTGTTCATTTCCTTCCTCTTTATCCTTTCCACTTCCTTATCTAAAACACAAAACAATTCAGAAGAAATAAACAGTGTGTGTACTGCACAGAGAAAATACAGAGAGTTTCTTTGCACAGCCCTAGGATGAAATCAGTCATTCATGGAGTGAAAGCTTGGTCATCAGTCCCTTATAGAGTGGACAGATGTCTTTCTATTGTCTTGAGTGGGCTTAGCAACAAGGCGGAAACGATTAGTCAACATGTACTACTGAGATGTGTGAGGGGAGAACAGTAAACGCCCCAAGCATTTCTCAGAGCAACCCACATATTCCTGCTGTGGAGATAGTTCAGAGACAGGTTTCACAGATGGAAGAGAATCAGCTAAAATCCACGAGGATCCAGCATTTTGCTGAACGTGTTGGCATGTGTTGCCTATGGAATAGGATTTCTTTCTTCATGCTTCCCTTCATTTCAGTAGCCTTTCTTTCAAGATTTACAGTCATATAAAAAAGTTCACCTCTTCCACTGACCCTGTGTTTTCAATCCCTCTCCAACTGTTCACTTTAGTGCCACTGTAATTATCTCCCCAAAATACAAATAGACAAACGGTACAGAGAGGCATGCAGAGAAACCATTTTGAAGTATTGTCTGAACTTGTTAGTGTTCTGCAAAACATTGCTGTAATGAAACCCATTCAACAATGTTACAATTCAAGAGAAGAAGAGATGAATCAAGCTGCAGAATAAACTCTCCTCTTTCCTTCCTACTGTGTTCATAGGATTTTTCAGATAGAACAGCCTGGTCTCTCTATTGTGGAACTTCGGAGTTTGGCTTTGTTAGTTTCTTTTTTTCACAAATGAGTCCTTTGGCAAAGCTATGAGCAGTACTTACTAGATCACGGATTGAGTTTCATACGTGGAACTGGACAGGAGACAGACAGGATTGACTATGGAAGAGATTAACCACTAAGTTTTGGGGGAACAAGGCCATAAAAGGGACTCAAACATAGTCATCTCCTCTAGTGTGTAAAACACTTTCCCTCCTGTCAGTTCATAGACCCCAAGAGAGCACATTTATCAAAGACAGGCCCCAAACCAAAAGGGTAGGTAGAAAGTGGGGCAAAATAAGAGCTTACAATTCTAAACCATATTTCAGTTCTGAGGTACAGGATGCTCTTCAGTTGCTGATTTGAATAGTGGCTAATTTACAGCGATGCTCAAACCAACATCTGCCATCTGGGATGCTTAATTCTGCTGGGAATCTCAGGAACAAGAAAAGCCTTGTTAGTCTCAACATGTCTCTATTACATTTTTCTTTTGAATCTTTGTGCTATAACATCTGTAAACTGTGTCTACCGTTTTTTCCTAATAGAAAATAGCACCGTAGAAACAGCATCAACATTAGCCTTACAAAACGTCAATCATGAAGGCATTGTTGACACCATGTTATTGTGATGTATTTTTATGACAATTTGAAAAAAAAGCAATTCTTGTCTCTGAGAACTGACTTTTCAGTGGTATTGCTCCACCACAGAACTGCTCAGTTCTCTTCCTTTATAGGAGCAGAAAAGAAAAATGCATTTCATTTTGCTGTGAAAGTGAGTTTCTAAAGCGATTCTTTTATACAGAAATTAAAAACAAACCGTTTAAAAGAGAAAATGCCTGTCTTGTAGTCTCAGGACAAGCAAACTTATCAAGAGGACAGTTTTATAGAAGTTGTTATCCTGTCTTTGACCTCAGGCATGTTTAGACCAATATCCCGCTCAATACTGTAGATTTCAGATGAACACTAATAAACAAACTTCTAACATATACTGCAATAAAATAATTTGCCACTAAGGGAATGGTTTTTAACCCTAGCCTGTTAAATTTAACTCATCTCCTACACTTCATGAATTTCTAGAGAGCTGTCAGAGATCCATCCACGTAACAACCAAAAAAGTCTAACCTTTCTGAGAACTCTGTATTTATGAATTCTCAAGCTTTAATTTAACAGTTATCATTCAAAAAGAAACTGTACCTTTCTGCTCACTTTAAATATATAGTGTCCAATACTATGGAACATCCAGTATGTCCAGATTCCCTATGGGAGAAATAAAGGGAAACATGAGCAGTGAGAATATTTGCACTATTTCCTGTGTTATTTCTAGTAAGTCTTATCTGTCTCCTCTTTCAGTTACACAGCTGCAGTCTTTTACAGTATGTCCTCTTTAGAATCCCCATGAGCTAGTCCACAGTTTATTCCTTGCTTTCCATAAACCAGTTGAGAGACAGAGGAGAAAAGAGAACACCACCACTCCTTTTTAACAGATTGCAGCATCCCTAAATTAGCTGATATTCAAAAACATGAGATAAAGAGGATTTCTACAGCACTTTAAGCCATGTTGCCCCAGGAGGTGCAGGTAAGAAGTAGTCTTATGGGGTCTTTTACCTCTTTGGGAGGTTGGACTAGATGACCTCTGGAGGTCCCTTCCAGGCTGAAACATTCTATGATTCTATGATTCTGTATTTTCTTCAAAGCTCCTGAAGTTACTAGTGAGACAATGCACTACGGCTTTATTCCCCAGTGAATTTCAGAACGACTGATACAAAACTATGACAATAAAATGTACTTGCATTGTTTGAATATGAGTCTTGTGCATGTTTTTAAAAAGCATCCTGGTTTCAGGTGTAGATCTGCCACTGATAGAGACAGACTGGGATCGCATTTTTCCCAGGAATCTGAAATAGAAAAATAATAATAATTCACCAGACTAATTGGACAACATGCAAGTCAACAATTTTTCAGCTTTTGCAATGTGGATTCTAACAAAAGTAATGAAGCTGTGATACAGATATGCTCAGTCATGCTCTATTTAACACTACCCCTTATTAATACTGCATAAAAGGCTGTCCAAAGTGCATCCATATCTTAGGGGAACAAACTGACTTAACCCATTTGAAGCTCTGGCTTCCTGGTTGCAGACAATGGTTCTGCAATAAATCATAAATTACTGCCCGGTCCTAGGTTTGATCTTGAAGAATGGATATATAAATCTGCTCTTTTCTTAATATCTACACCTAGTCCACAAATGGGTCTGTTATAGATGTGGCAACAAGTTTCAGTGCTTTCCTCAACAGAAGTTATATATCCCAGGTGTGTTACTTCATTTCTGTGAAGCTTTAGGATACGCTCCCTGCTGATATGCTGCAAGTGAATTAATGCTTCTTAGGTGGAAAGCAAAAGAGATAAAGAAGCCAGCTAAACTATTATAATATTTTTCTTCTTGTACTTTCAAGAGGCAGCAAATAAGATGCTGGACATAAGATGGGAATATAAATAGTGGGGTTCTGTAGCATTAGTGAACCACTCTATTCATCACAGCTGAAGGGAAAAACACAGACAATTTTTCAAAACTGGGTAAAATTGGAGAGTGTAGTAAGTGCATCAGGAGTGTACTTTGCTACTGTCTCGTTGGTATAAGACAGTGCTCTGTGAAAACTGCGAGAGAAAATGGCTTTCTTCTGTTACTGTGGACCCACTGTGAGGAATTAGTCATTAATCATGAAAGATACCACAGAATAGAGGTATTTTGTGAAACAGAGGAGTCATCTATTTCATGAAAGCAGGCATTCGATGAAAGTCTGTTGCTTTCAAATGGTGTTATACCATTTTGCACAATTGGAGGATTTATTCCACTCTTTTCATAGTAACTTTTTAAAAAGAGTTATTCAGTGTTTTCCACCTGTGCAGCTGTTACTCATTCCATCCTCCTTACAGTTACTTGAGCACATCTCTAACTATCACTTCAGGCAAAGCAAGAGCTCAGTTTCCCTTTTGTGAGGCCTGAACTGCCTCATGGTGACAGGTGCACCATCACGCTGCCCCACAGATGGGACAGTGCAAGGAGAAAATTAGTTCTTTCAGGGAAATAACCATCTTTCCATTGTGTTGTGCTGAGGTTTATTCTTCCCTATATATCTGGTCTTGATTTGCAAGATGCCACAAGGAGATAAAGAGCTGCATACAGGTACAGAGCCAATCGATAGCGTTCTCAGCTGAGCTGGGGTCAGCTGCACCACAGTGTGAAGCAGAGACAAACATTTCTTGCCAATGTGTAAGGCAAACTTGGGAGGAGGAGCCAGATATTAAACTGTTACTGATATTTGCAGGAAGTGAACTGGCATGGCATGAGGAGGAGGAAACATTTCTAAAAGTGGAATGAGATTCCCTATGAACTCAGCTTCTGTTTGAGTTGGCCTAGTAATTTTATGTTGTCTTTATCTTACTTGTCTTACTTGCGGCAGAAGGTTGTTCTATAGACACAACTGTGTACATGGTTTGACTTTTTTATTACACACATGGAGTTAAAAGGTTGTGTGTACTTTTTTACACAAATGCAAATAGAGGTCTTCCTGCAAGTTGAGAAGATGCATACTCCATATATTTCAAAAAGGAAGTGGCAGACTGTGGTCCAGACACCAGTGCTGGCTCTAATCCACTAGAAATGTGTGAGGAGAATCCACCTGCTGAGTTAGGAATAAGCAATGAGATGTTGACACCAAGCTTGTGAAGAATTAGGATTCAATCTAAATAAGAACATAAAAAACTCCTGCACTTAAGGAGAACTGGAGTTCCCGTTGCTGAAGAACATTTCTTTGACACTTGCTAATAAACTAATAAATCTGTTTCCAAATCAGCAACTATTTGAGAGAAGTACACTGACCTTCAGCTATCCGTCAACTCTTCTGTCCAAATAAAGCTTAAATTTTTCCTTTTTCCTACCCCTTATCATATTTTCTACCCTTTTTTCCCACTTTGTATCAGAATTTCTTCTTTATGAGCCAGTTTATAACCACAGAATCACAGAATCGTAGAATCATTTCAGTTGGAAAAGACCTTTAAGATCACCAAGTCCAACCACTAGCTTAACACTGCCAAGCTCACCACTGAACTTTTTATATGAATATACAAATAGAAATAATATTTTTACAAAGCATAGGATTGAGGTCACAAAACGATGTTTTTCTCAGTAATGTACTTTAATATTCGGTAATGTACTTTAATATTCAGCCTCTAAACCCACTCAGGAGTGTGAAAGCTGGGAAAAGGTATACCTAGGAGTTTTTTGGGGCCAAACTCTGCAGTCAGTCATTCCAATGTAAAAAGTGTGCAGATGACCTCTCTTAGAATGATACAGCCCAGATCTCATCAATATCCTTATTGTAGCAGTATTTCGTTCTTTCCAGAACTGCTTGCCACACAATGTACAGTGCTTCTAGCTGGCTCAAATGAGCTATATGCTCAAGGCCTGCTGTTGTTCTTTCCATAGTCTTTTTCCTTTTGGTCATGGGCAATGAAGTCAATGAATCTGCAGTGTCTTTCCCAAGTGTTTTATAAAGACAAAACACAGTATCACAATTACAGTAACCAAAAGGGGGGGGGGGGGAAATGGTATGCGTGTATGTATTATATCACCTACAACTGCTTGCAGAATGATCAGTTCTCTCCATTTATTTTCACTACCTCATCCTCCATCTCTTCATTAAGTCAGTAAGCGTCTTCTGACCCTTCCCACACTTCTGCTATGAATAAATGGAAAACCTCTTCAAAGGCTTGGTACTGACAGATTCTGCTTTCTCAAACACTAATGTGCGTGTAACCTGCTGGGCGATGTTTTGTAGAAATAACGATGAAATATTCATGGGAACATGATGGCAACAAATAAATGGAGCAAAGAGAGACTACAAAGCAAGACAAGAGGTCATTTATCACATTATTCTAAGCTAAAAAATGAAATAACAATGCAGTCTTCTGAAGCCTGCTGGGTGAAGTATGAGCTTTCAGTTAGGCCTATTGGTATCAGATTCCTTTCTATTGCCATAACAAATCGATCTGCTGGCCTCTGCTTGCTCCTTAATATGATAGCCACCACTGTAAAATCTCCTGGGTATACCAAAATGGATAGACCTTGCACTAAAGATGAGTATCTGTCTAGATAAGGCTGAATAATAACATACATAGCAAGACTGATAGTTGAAAATATTGCCATGGAAATGACTCAGAAAACAGGGTAACGGTCATGGCATCTTTGGCAAAGTCTGAAAGGATTGGAAGGACTATTTTCAGAAAGTCATTTAAAAGTTTATTCACCCATACTTCTTTCAGTCTTAGGCAAGCCAAAAAAAATTGTCAATGGGTTGGTTTTTTTCTGGAAATTGCTAAAATTTCACAGTTGCCAGAGAACAAAGTGGGATACCAATTTTTAAGTTGTGATTTCCACTCACACAAAGTAGATTCAAAGCACTAAGCAATCAGGATGGTAACACTTTTACAATGGCTTTGTGGAGGTGTAAATGAGTCTAAGCAAAGACCATGGCACCTGACGTGCAGACCGCAGTTAGCTGCAAGGATGTGAGAGGAGGTTGACCTTGTCCTCACTACTGCAAAGTCACAACGTTTTGATCACAGGTTTGATTCATCTCATTTATTGCCTAAAATGATAAAATCTTTTAGTAAAGCAAAGACTATGAAAATTTCAGGTACTGTTTAGTCAGAGCTATGCTTATGTGAAACCTTCAACTGCACTTTAAAAAACAATGGCCTATTATTCTTTGCTTCACAAAATCATACAGTCGTATCCCAGAGCAGCGGTAGGAGACAGTGGTCCCAGGAGGCCCCTTGCTCACCATCTGCACAGAGCAGGAGTTTAGCTCTGGGCTTGAGGCCTCCAAGGATGGAGATCCCAGGCTCCTCAGGGCAGCTCCTCCAGGGCCTGCCTATTATCATTGGAAAGCAAAAAGAGTTTCTCGCATGCAGACAGGCATCGCTGTAAAGAGCTTGTCCCTGTCTTATTGATCCCCTCCTCTTAGGCACCAAGGTGCTGGTGGGTTCCCTGAAGTTCTTTCTACTCCCAGTTGAGTCAACCCCAGCCCTACAGATTTGATGTTCACTGCAAAGCTGACAGAGCACCTTTTGTGATCTCTCCAGATCACCACTAAGGACAGTAACCAGGACAGGCCCCATTGCAGATCCTGCAGGACCCCATGGGGTACCAGTCTCCAAGCAGATACAGCCCAGTGACGACCACTTCTGAGCTCAACCACCCAAGCAGATATTTTACCCACCTGATGGAACATTCAACCAGACTCTAACATCTAGCATGGATTCAAGAACATTGTGGGAGACTGTTTGAAACCTTGCCAAAGACAACATACATGATATCCCCTATTTTCCACTTGTCCAGAAATCTGATCATTTTATCCTACAAGGTAACCAGCTGTTTCAAGCATGATTCGTCCCTGGTCAGCAATGCTGACTGTCCTAATTATCTTCTTCTCCCTCATGTACCTGGAGATGTGCTCTAGGAGGACCCAAGTCACGATTGTGTCAGGGAGCAAAGTGAGTCTGACTGGCCTGAAGTTCCTTGAATAAATTTTCCTCTCGTTTTTGAAGACAGGTGTGATATTTTCCTTTCTCCAGTTGTTAGGAACCTCCCTCCAGCCTCCATAGCCTTTCAAAAATGCTTGAGGGTAACCTTACATGGACATCAGCCAACTCTCTCAGCAGCCTTTGGTGCAGCCTGTGGAGTCCCATAGCCTTGCATGAGTTGAGTTAGTGCAAGTAATTCTTGCTTCAACTGGTTGTTCTCCTCCTTCTTGAATCCTGTCTCTGGGGAGTCCATCAATGAAGTCTGAGACAAAGACAGTGTTGAGTACCTCAGCCTTATCTGTACCTCTTTTCATGTAAAGTGTCTGCCCTATTCAGCCCACATTTTCCTTGTTTAGGTTTTCACTGTTGATGCAGCAGTATGACTTACAAGATTGGATTTTTATAATTCATTTTGCCCAAGATGAAACACAAATTACTTCTATAAAAATAAAGAATTACAAATTCACTGGTATTATCTGACAATGACAAGTCTTATATTACACTGACAGTCCATCACACACTTATATCACACAATTACTGTAGAAGTATCCCTTCAAATTTTTATTTAATGAAGAAAGAATCCCTTTTTCTATAGAGAAATTATTTCTGCAGATTTAAGGTTTATTTAATCGGAATCAGCTTTACCATTTCCATTCTTTTTTCTTATTTTCATTCCATCCAGCAGTTTTATCATATCATAGCTTCCTTCAGTTGAGATCCCTGGAGATACTTTACCAGGAGATTGCCTGTACTTAGACTTGATGTTCCTAGGAAAGCACATCAATGCAACATTTCTGAAAGGCCAAGTTGTTTCCTGTTGTCCCTTAGGAGACAATATCACTTCATCCTATCGTTGTTTAAACGTACCGAGAGGTTTTTGACGCTGTGCCTGAACAGACCTGTCAAGATTGTAAATTCAAGTTATAACCCAAGGACTTTTCACAATTTTATCTTATCCTGAGCTGCCTAACATCAAAAGAAATATTGAGAACACAGCCAGCCTGCTGCATCCCTGAAATGTGCAGCTGCAGAAGACTCTAATTTAAAGTAGTCGAAAGTACAGCAGCTGTTTTAGGGAAGGTTATAAATGAGCTATGCTCCTTGCAATTGCTGCTGTGAGCCAAGGTAACTCCACATGGTAAGACTTTATGTCAAGATGAGTCTCTCTAAGAGGCACAAATAGAGGTATATGCATAGAGAACACATTCTGACAGAGGACAGTGCAGTACTCAGTTCCTTATTACTGTCATTACAGAAGTGTCTTTCCTCCTCTTCAAGTGTCAGTGGACTGAAGCCATATGATGATATTTGTAGTTCAAACTCATGGGGATGGAACTGGAATAGACATGTAGCAAACTGAGCCCAAACCTCTTGAAATCTTAGCTGGCCCCCAAGAGGCCCAGTACATGGGCTGATCTATTCCATGGAAAGAAAACTTGGTTCGCTTTTTGAGTATTTGTCCTTAGGTGCTGTCACCTTCACAGAATCACAGAATCATAGAATGTTAGGGGCAGGAAGGATCCTCGAAAGATCATCGAGTCCAACCCCCCTGCCAGAGCAGGATCACCTAGAGTAGGTCACACAGGAACACGTCCAGGTGGGTTTTGAATGTCTCCAGAGAAGGAGACTCTACAACCTCTGTGGGCAGCCTGTTCCAGTGCTCTGTTACCCTCATTGTGAAAAAGTGTTTCCTTGTGTTTAAACGGAACCTCCTCTGCTCCAGTTTGCACCCACTGCCCCTTGTCCTGTCATTGGGTGCCACCGAGAAGTGCCTGGCTCCATCCTCCTGACACTTGCGCTTTACATATTTATAAACATCAATGAGGTCACCCCTCAGTCTCCTGTTCTCCAAGCTAAAGATACCCAGCTCCCTCAGCCTCTCCTCAGAAGGGAGGTGCCCCGCTCCCTTAATAAGCTTAGTGGCTCTGCACTGGACTCTCTCCAGTAGTTCCCTGTCCTTCTTGAACTGGGGTGCGCAGAACTGGATCCAGTACTCCAGGTGGGGCCTCACCAGGGCACAGTAGAGGGGGAGGAGAATCTCCCTCGACCTGCTGGCCATGTTCCTTCTAATGCATCCCAGGATGCCATTGGCCTTCCTGGCCACGAGGGCACATTGTTGGTTCGTGGTCATCCTTGGACAGACCTTTTGCGATTTATAACTTACTATTCATTATTCCTCATAAAAATCCACTCTTTTAATGACAATTTTCACATCCCAAGGGCTTTAGACTACAGTAATTGAAAATCGTCCCAGAAGTAAATAAAAGAGTGGAATAGAACTGACTAACAATTACATCCTGTGGGGTACACAGTTTTGAAAGGGGATTTTGATCTGCTGCTGGAAGAAGACCACTCAGACTCTTATAAACACAGAAATGTGTTAAAATATACTATTTTTGTATTGGATTCTTATGTTTTCCAATTCAAGAGTGCGTGTCTTTGACTGGGACATGGGCCAAGCTTGGAAAAATCCCAGATGGAGGACTCTGACTGAATTTTTTATGTCAGCTAGCTCTGAATGAGATAGATGAGGGACATAAATACATTTCCTGTATTTCATATTTGCAATCTTTATGCAGTGATTTTGAGAGGCAGTATTTGCTTGTATTTTTTTCCTTCCTTTCCTTAACTTGAAATAGCATTTGTCAGTGAAATATCATTTGGTCATAAACATACTACCCGACCGTACTACTGTCTGCTTGTTATAATACGCAGAATATATATAAATATATGTAGGAACTAAAGTAACTTCTCGTGTATGCAGATTTTGCAAATGCTGAAATGCCAAATGCAGAGGTATATCAGCTAAAACATTTCTGACAAGTTCCATCTTCTCCCAAGCCATATGTGTACATGTGCCAGTTACTACAGTGCAGAGGTTATTTCAGGTTTCCTGAAAGGTGTGATGTCAACAACAGTGTTGACATCTTTCTCTCAGTTCTCCAGTGAGGACAATAGGATTCTCCATACAACATCTTAGAAGAAGTGTCCCACACTGATGTTCCCTGCAGAAGACATGCATTCACCAAAAGATCTTCCAGGGCTTCAGCCGCTGTGTTAAACCCCAGTGCTCACTGTTTCACAAGGAACTGGGAATTTGTGGCTACCCAGTACAGCACTGTGAAGCCTACTGACCCCACAGCCCTGCATAGGGCTGATATGGAACACGAGAGAGAACCTGTAAACTGTGCAAAGCTGGAGCATATCTGCTTTCCCCGTCTTCAGTCCTGTGGTGCTGGTTGGTCATCTCCCATGGTATATCTCCACCATCCTGCAACCACAGAGTTGGGCACACCCATGCCACACGTGGACTTTCCAACGTCAAAGTGCATCTCTACAAAGGATTTTAAGGCTTCTTGCAAAGAGCCTGTCTCTGTGTATTGAGGTCTTAAAACCAGGGCCTAAGAGTTCTGTTATGAGGAAGAGCTCATAAACTATGATACACAATTTTTCCAGAAGTGCTGATTATTCCCATATTCCGGTGACTCCGAGATAATCAGGAATGTTTAGTCGGTATCTGATTAGAAGTCAGAGTATGCTTAAAAATAACGGGCTTAGGCTCCACAAGCAGCCATCCTTGTTTTCATTCAGCTTTCTGAATTCTATATTCCTGAAATTTAAACATTTTCAAGATAGATCTTTAGGCCTTAGTATATATTACTGTCACATTTGCAGCTTATATAACTTAATGTATGATGACTAGAAGGTAGGATGTAAGTAGCTATGCTGATGATAAGCGTGCTATCAATGTATACTGTGCAGTTTTTTGTGTTGTAGGGACATACTAGAAAAGTGTAGTGAATGTTTATATGGCCACAGTAACAAGTAACTCTACAATTAAATCCATTGCCCAAATCTGTATTGTGTTGTAAATCTTCATACACCATTGAGAACATATTTTTAGCTTAAAGGGAAGGGGGATATTTTCTTTTTAATAACTGTTAAACTTCGGACTTAATTGGAACCAAATGTGAACATGCACTAGGTTTTAGGGTATGACCAGACCAGTGATTCCAAGAGATAGTATGCTTTGGCCTCTCATTTGGTTCTGTGATTTCATTTAGAGATGGAAAAGACAAATTTAAGCTCCAGGATGGATGCTTGGTTCTCAGTGGAAGGTGCACGGATCCACAGTCCTTGGTCAGATCCCTCCCTCCAATCTGTTTCTTATGATATTTCTGTTGAGTTTCCTTGCTGTATTAGAATCACAGAATCATGCTTTGGGTTGGAAGGGATGTTAACAATCATCTAGTTCCAAGCCCCCATGCCGTGAGCAGGAACATCTTCCACTAAACCAGGTTGCACAAAGCCCCATCCATCCTGACCTTGAACACATCCAGTGTTGGGGCATCTATAACCTGTGCCAGTGTCTCACCATCCGCATCATGAAAAATTTATTCCTAATTTCTAATCTGAATCTGCCCTCTCACCAGTTTAAAGCCATTATCCATCACTTTATCACTACAGGCCCTCACAAAAAATGCCTCTCCAGCTTTCCTGTACATCCCCTTCAGATACTAGAAGGCCACTATAAGGTCTCCCTGGAGCCTTCTGTTCTCCAGGCTGAGCAGACCCGAATTCCTCAACCTGTCCTCATAGGAGAGGTTCTCCAGCCCTCTGATCATTTTCATGGCCCTCCTCTGGGCCCTCTCCAACAGATCCATGCCCTTCTGGTGTTGGGGGGTCCAGAGCTGGACGCAGTACTCCAAGTGAGATCTCACACGGGTGGAGTAGAGGGGTAGAATCATCTTGCTTGACCTGCTGGCCACATTGCTTTGGTTGCAGCCCTTCTAAGCTGCAAGTACACATTGCTGGTGCTTGTCCACTTTTAATGCTGACATTTACTTCACCCTCATTAGGATTTAGAGTAAATCAGGTATTATGACACAGAAGAATAATTCATTCCTTTTAAAACACCCATTTCAGGGAGCTGACTTTCAGTCTGTGATCTGTATATGCTTTAAGGCCCACAGATTATACCTAGTGCATAAGAAAAAGGTAATTAAGAAAAGCAAGATGTTTTCTGTTGGCTTGAACTTGGTATACAGTTTTTTGCATCTCCATATATTTTAGGGGCCTACAAACTGAAGAAGATTGAAAACCACTTCTTTTCTGGCCCTGACTGTACTTCATAAAGAAGACTTGATTGACTGAATAATCCCAATTTGTTCTTATCTTGCACCACAGGAATCTTCCCTTTAGTTGGAGGACCTTTCACACTCATGAAGCTGGTGCTAATCACATGCTGAACACACATGTCATGTAGGATTCAAAAGACTGAAGGAAACTTCCTCCACAGGGTACCTAGATCTACCCCAGCTTGACTCCTTTGTAAAAAAAACATTGTGGAGCTTGCCCTGAGAGGCACCTCAGCAGGACAATGGCTTGTTAACAACCTTACTAGCAACTTCTCTGTGACCTTGTCTCACTTCATCTGCTAGACTGAGATGATAATTTAGGAGCCGTGTACTTCCATATCACAGCCTACTTTTGAAGTTCTCTCTTTCTTTGCACTGACTTTAAAGAAAGCATACAGAGACTCGAGTCCACATTTGGATATCTCAACCCCTTCCCAGGTATTAGGAGTGATAAATCCAAGCAATCGTCTGATCCATGTCCTAGAACTGCAACAGTGCTGCCTGGCATCTGCCCTTGCCATAGGTACATGTTTCAGGAGGAGGGAAAAGTGAAATTATTAACTGACCAAGATCTGTGTCATCTGTTGGCCACATGCTTACTTAATGTGCATTTTGTAACACTAGTGTGCTCAATCAATAGTCACTGTAGAGAAACATGCATATTCACTGCTCGTGCTCTGCTAACTCTGGAAATTCAGCACTGTCAATTCCTCTCACAGCCACTCAGCTTATAGCTCCTGGATCAGAAAGCAAACTAAAGTCTTGCCCTTGTCTGCAGCAGACTTTCAGTTGGAGTCTTTCACTGCTCTCTGCGCTCCTGAACCAAATTATCATGCAGCACCTTTCACACCAGAATGAATGGTTTTATTGCAGTACTATATTCTCTGGAGGAACAAGTTTTATAATGAAAGCACTGACACTGGCCTTTAACTAAAACACAGCTTTAGATGCTGCTACTGCTCTGCCTTAACAAGTGTCCTATCAGATTCATAACACTGAAGAAAAAAGAAACCTAAGTCTCCTGGTGCTGTCAGGGAGAATTTCAGTCATGTTCTACACATATTTTTATTCAACCTATCTTTGCCAAATTTTTAAGTCTATTTCACATCCTCTCTGAATATATCTGCTGTTGTCATGACACTGTAACTTCACTTGCTTTTTGAGCTACACAAGCCATTAGATATAAGTCATCATTAATTTGCCTCTGTGCAGACAGCTCATAGGCTGATTTATAGCTTTAAAATAATTTCTGGTCATCAGCATCTAGGCCAATTCTATTCTAAAAGCAAATCACAAAGAAATCTGGCCTTTTCCTCTGTCCTAGGTAGCTCCTCTTCATGCATATATGTACGCTAACTTCAAATAGCTCTCAGTGGCCAAGCCCTTCCCCACTTCTGCCACAGGCTTTGCTATTGCATGCATCTGGAAAAGAAAGAATTGTGAAGATTTAGGCAAATTATCCCAAGTCAGGATCTCAAGGCTCAAGTCTATGATTCAACACACTGCCTGTGCTTGTCCATTATGGAGCAAGAAAAAAGTGTGACAGAGAAGGTAGACTTTGAAAGCTCTGGATGTTTCAAGCATCTCTTCTCAGCCAGTCCTCATTGTTGATCCATCATTTCACAGATGAAGCACTGCAGAGAGCAGTGTTGCTGTCATAATGATGAATGAGGCCACTAGCTACAACTTTCTCAAACAATATATTGAGCCCATCTATTGTCAGCATTTACAGCACCCCTCTCTCAAGGCACTCCTGGGCAGCTAGCACTTTACCATTTTGTTTATTTCAACTTGCTGGAGGGGTTCTTGAAGTAAACCCTTTGTGATTAGAAACAACAGGGAGTGGCTCATAGATAAGAAACTAGAAATAAGTGTAGCAGTCATCCAGCTACATAGAAAGATGCTTAGAGGTCACATGCTCAAGCCGTATTAGCCAATGAAAACTCTATTTTAACTATTATACCCAGTCAGTAACCACATCTTTCATTACAAAACACGTTAACCATA
>VWZK01006961.1:24943-61387 GCA_013396935.1 Baryphthengus martii
AAAAAAAAAAAAAAAAGCTGCTTCTTAATCTAATGTTTAAGAAAGCCACAAATGCACAGAAAATAGCCAACCATTATCACCACACTTGGTACTGTGTGATGCATTGTAATGGGTTCTTTAGCTCTCAAGGGCTGAAGACAACCCCATTTTCAAGTTTTGCCACTCAACTCTTCAAAATTACGTAAAACAAACCAATTCATTCCAGTTACTGAAGTGTGTATGTGTGTACATGTATACGTGTATTGGTGTATGTATACTTACAATTAAATATGAGTTAGGGACAGTTTAAGACCCCAGCCCAAGGAGTTCTTAAAAGTGCAGCAGTCTTCCATCTGACTCCATCAGATGCAGCTGAACCTTTACTTTCTTATTCATTCTTCAGTCTTCAGAAGCCATGTTGCCTACTTGCACTGAGTTTGCCCCAACTTTAGTGTTCCTTTTTAGCATCCTTTCCACATTATTTCACCTTGGCATTGTTAACAGTCTGTATTCTCACTGATCTTTTACTCATTCTATGATTTTAAGGCTGAAGGGACTGTTAAATTGTCTGATCTGATCTCCTACATGACCCTGTTCAGAAAAGCTCACCCAGGTACTTTCACAGTGGGCCCAGTGACTCACAGTTAACTAAAATATTATCCACTAAGCACCTTGTCATAATCTAAGGACATGACAGAACAAAGAATTCACCACAGCCTTTTTGTCCTTTAAGTGTCAGGTTTTTAGAACTGAGAAGGAAGACATTTCCATTTTGCTCTTTCCTACCTTCACTTTCTGTGAGCACTTTCTGATTTTTCTCCAACATTTTTTGCATATTTGTAGTTTATACTTAATCTTGTATCTTATATGCAATTTCTGTAGTTTAGTAAAACAGGAAAACTTAAGACTTTCTGTCTACACTGAAAATTCAAGAAAAAGGCTTAATTATGAGAAAGAGATCCTGTTCTATGGTACTGTGTACTCAAGAGAGATTATTCTCCTACCCTTTACCAGGGAACAAGATTTCGAGATATGCAGTCCTGTTATAAACAAGTATAAAAGGAGTGAATTGAAGTAAAGTTTGAGCCAGGTAGGCACTCAATCCCACAAACAATGTTGTTGAGTATTGTTGAGCAAAAATGAGTGGACAACTGTTCATTTACTTCCACTAATAAAGACAGCAGGATTCCAAGCTCTTGTAATTCAACGTAGCATTGTAATCTCCAGGAAGAGAAATTTCACCTGCTAATTCCTGATGGCACACTGATGAAGTCTAACCCTCCCATTCGTTCCTCCTCAGGCATATTTTTATTTCAAGGTGTTTAAAAAATACTTTTAACAAATAAATGTGAAATGCTACACATACGCAGAAATCATCATCTGAAAAATACAGGGAGGAAAGCACATAACATCTATATAGGAAGGGAGGTCAGGATTACAGTGAATGCACTGTACATGTTTTCACGTATTCCTGTAGGAAATCAGGCATCATACAAGCCTTTATAAACAGCCAAGATAACCTGTGAATTCACCCTTGTCCTCTGGAAGTCTGTGTACAGCGTTGCATCACAAGATTCGAATAGAGCGATTTAAATCCAGTGAGGAAGAGAATGAACTGAGGGTAGTTTCACTCACAGAGGAGGAACTTCGTGATCTTCAGCAGGGTAAAAACTTATTGCAGAATGAAAAGGAATCGTCTATTCTACAGCTCCACAAAATAGAACAAAAAGTAACAGCCTTAAACTACAGAAAGGAAAAGCCAGGTAAGACATTAGTGTAAATCCTGCTGAGGGTGAAGATGGAAAAGTATTGGCACAGATTGCCTGAAGATGACACACATCTCCATCACTAAGAGGTTTTTAATTGGCTAGACAAACACCTGCCAGAAATGGCATAGGTGCAGTTAACCCTGCCTCAGGCAGAGGGATGAATTGATGAACCCCTGAGTCCTTTTCAGCTCTGCTCCACACACAATTGGAATCAAAAAAAGCTAATAAGGAAGACACATTGGAGTCAACAGCAACTGTCACTTACTCTCCCCAGTGAGATCCAGATCACATTTGCTTGATTTTGTAAGTCTGAAATGCATTTGTTTGCTTGCATAGCAAAAATCTTTTATACAGATAACTTACAAAGCATTTCACATCATGGCAATTCACAGCTGTAAATGCAAATACAAGTAATATGTGGAGAAAGATTATAATATAGCCTCAAGGTATCATCTGGAGTTCTATCTGTTTAGCTTATTGACAAAAGATGAGCTACTCTAAACTGTCAGAGAAATGTCTTACCATCTTAACTGCAAATTAAGCTGTGTTCTTTCTATTTGGAATATTATTGTAAATCATTAAGATTCAAGAGCTGGAATTTTAACTTGTGGGGGTTTTTTATGGTTCATGGGGCAAACCACAACAGTTGTCTTACCACTGTGTTACTATTCCTAAGGAAAATTTTAAAATGAGTGGGAAGATAGAAGGATTGATGAAGAGGGAGATGAACAAGAGACAAAAGGCATGCAAAATAAAGACTATTATCCAGAAAACACAGAAAGAGTGAGAACAAATTAATTACAAGTGGCCAAACTTATTTCTTCCAAGCTGCAGACTGAAAACCAGTATAGCCACTACAAATTGCAGTGTTGACATACAGCATCTGAAAACCTGTCCCACTGGCTTTATCTGGAGTTACCCAAGAAAAGCATTTAGCCTATTGGTGTTAGCCAGAAGTCATCATATGGTGTCATCTCCCAGGTAGCCACACTTAAAAATGTTTCACCTGTTTTGTTTTTTGTCAGCAAGAAGAACTGGTGGTGGCTCTATGAGGAGGCAGAGAAAGTCATATAAAACAGCTGCCAGCACCAGCCAGCAAATCAACAGGACTAAAGACAAAGCCACAAAGCTGGTTTTATTTGTCTGATTATATTACCTTGATGTTTAGCAGCCACAATGAAAATAATGATGTGGTTTAACTGACAAATCATTAATTGGACGTTTGTGGTAGCCTTCAGTTCTCTATTCAAATCTAATCACAGATGATAGCATCACTGTTGAAAATTCAGCAGACTTGCATTCTTGTACATATTAGTAGCAGGGAGCCCATACCTAGGACATACTGTCCACATGCTGTCCTGAAAGTAAAAACCTTTCATTCTTCTTAATCTCAGACTCTATACCGAGTCCCCAGCTCCAAACAAGTCCATAGTAGTTCGATGGTTCCATGTTTGGTCTTCACTTGCTACTTGGCACTCATTTGCATGATTTTATGCATGATGACAGGAAAATGAAAAATCTGTCAGGATATAAATACTTCATTTAATGTTGAGCATACAAGTTAAAATCAACATAGCTAAAGATGGAAACACCATCATCACTGAGCAAATAGAAGGAAGGAGCCCCTTTCGCCAAAGGCAGTTAGCTACAAGAGCACTGGCTGCTAAATTACCTCAGCAAATGCTTACAAGAACTGAATAAGACAACATAATAATAATAATTGAAAAATCACTCCCAAAAAGCCATTTTTAAAGAAACTGAGGCATTTAGAACACCCAAGTTCTACGTACCAGAATATTCACTTAACGGAATCTTTGTAGGAAGGAAAATACTCCTCCTTTCTGATTTCCGGCAAAAGTTTATTGCAGAAAGCTGCAAATGAAATGATCATTTTTAATAGGGCATTTATTGTTACCCAGAAAAGCTTAGGCATTTAATAGAAAACCAAATTATACCAAGATATGCTATCAAAATAACCCAATTAACATAATTCATTTCACATCTCAAAAAACAAGTAGGATCTCAGGTGTGCCTGTTCTAGGATAAACAGTTCAATTTAACCTACATGTTTTTCTATAAATCACTAATGTAAGAATACTCTAAAAGCAAAGATAGATGGAATTTGTATGCTCTGATCTCTTGCTGTTTTGTTAAAATCTCTCAATATCTCTGTTTTCACACCTCACCTTTTATTATCATTAGATAAGTCCATTTTCATCTTTACCTTAGGTGTTAGAATGTTTTCTGAATGATTTTCTTGGACTTGCTATACACGAAACAACAGTCCCCTCTTCTGGACTGAGGTAATGTTGCACATATTGCGGAGAAACCACTGCAGAGTGGAATTCCTGTTAGTGTTTACTGAGGGTTTGTGGGTTTTTCCTTATTAAACAGCCTTGCAGTAACAAGAAAAACCATGAGGTCTATAAACAAAAAAGTCAAGCATATAAAGAAATAAAGGTGAAGAAATCAATTAAGTATTGAATTGTGGGGTTTTGCATTCAATTTCAGCTGAAAGTACTGATAGGTACAACAGCTGTAAGTAGAGATCTGTCAGCATTTTAAAGATGAAACATGAAATCTCTGGAATGCATTGACTCCCAAATCCTCAGTGTTTGTTTTCTTTTTTTTTTTTTTTTTAAAAAAAAAGGTACAAATCTCAAGGGCCCAAATTCACAATGGTCCCTCAGAGACACTAATCTTCATTTCCAACTTGAGTAAAGCATGAAGACAAAAATTTGCAAAGAAGCACAAGTATCTGAAAATAATTTTTATACTCTCCAAAGATCCAGACTTCTGTCTGCGAAAATAAGTTCAGAAAAGCATACAGTATGGAAGACCTAGAACATCTGAGGAACCTGCTGCTAAAGGCAAAGGGCAGCTACAGGGTCAATCTTGCAAACTGATGGTACGGCAGTCCTCTCCAGAATACATACAGAGAATTTCACACTGCAAGCCTTGCTTCATAGACCTCCGCTATTCTTGTCTTGGTTGACAAGGAGAGTCTAAGGAACTTGATGGCCTCCACAGAGGTCTCCTTACGACCTGAGAAACACAGAAGCCAGAAAAGTGTGAGAGGTGCCACTGTATCTGTCATGCAGCCTCACATCAACTTGCTCTCCTCTGAGAGGCTGTGCAGAGAAAGGGTCTTTGTCAGAAGCTGCATCAGTGGAGATGCCAAGCAACCAGGATGGCCAGGAACCCATGAGGCCTTGAGGTCAGGGCAGACCCCAGGGAGGTGAGAGCCTTCCACTCAGAGTTAGATACGGTCTCCAGTGGGGCCAGGGGGTGAAGGGGCTCTGCTCCCTAAACAATCCTTCCTCCCTCAAGAGCTGGGCAGCGTGTGGGGCTTCAGAATGCACAAACTTTAGGCTGCCTTTCTGAAGTGCTCTGGAAGACGCTGGGTCCTGAACCAGTCCCACTAGCAAGCCTGCAAAGAAGGAGTCTGTCAAATACTGTTCCTCTGCTGATGGGCCACACTCCCTCACTGACGTTGGGGGCAGTGAATGGCTGGTGCAGCAAAAGTAACATCCCCTCCACCTGGATGGGGAGCCCAGACATGCCCACTCCTTTTCCTTCTCCATCTTGTTCTTCTCCTTCTCCTTTCATTTTCCTTTCAACTTCCCCTTCTCCTTGCCCTTTCCCCACCCCATAGTCCTCTCTTTCGTGTGGCCCATGGAGGTAGGATCTCCCACCTGCTCCAGCATGGTGCCTTTTGTTTGCACCAGGTACATAGACTGTGCACCACACAGCAAATGCCCTCAATCCTTCAGTTGTGGCACAAATGAAGGGTGTGTCACAGCTCAAGGAGCCTCTGTAGTGGATCCAGTCACCACTTTTCACCCCCAAGAATGCTGCCTGGCACTTGTTCCCTGTGGAAGACTCAAGAGAAAGCATTCGAGCTGCGGTAGACAAACAGAGCCATGAGGCACTGCAGACGCTCAGCAGCAGCCCCTGTGCCCCAGGTGTGCAGCAGCATCATCCATGTGCCCTGGAGAGTCACTTTTTTCCTACACTGCGTGACCAGCTTCATCATCTGGTGGTAGGGCCATGCAGGAGGGGTGGTGCTGGGCACCACACACAAGTGCATGACTCCTGCCTCTCCCTGGGGAACAGCAAGGGCAAATCCCTCCCTGCACCACCTCAGCAAGAACTGGCATCTGGCCATGCACTGTCCTACCTGTGGCTGAAAGGAGCCACAGACTGGCAGGAACTGCAGTGGCAACGGCACCACCCTGTTGGGACAAGCCATCCCATTACAAATGCCACCAACCCCCTTTCTGATTGCAGCTGGGAGGCCTGAGGGGATGGGCCAGAGACATGGGTCAGTGGGTACCATGAAGGCACTAGGCAGACTTCGTCCCAGACAGCCATGGTCCAAATAGCAGAGACACAGCCCTCCCTTCCAGAGGCCATCACCCCCACCTCCAGGCCTAAACAACCATGCTGTGTGTCCCAGGAAGCTGACCTGGTAAACCCACCTCCATGAAGGGGCTCTGAGTCCCTCTGCTCTACCATCACAGAATGATAGAATCATAGAATGATAGGGGTTAGAAGGCACCTCTGGAGATCATTGAGTCCAACCCCCTTGCCAGAGCAGGATCACCTAGGGCAGGCCACACAGGAACATATCCAGGTGCAAGCCTGCAGAGGAGAAGAGGAGGGCCATTCACACTGCTCCTCTCTTGACATTACCCAGGCTTTCTTTTGCTCCCTTGTGCTGCCCTGGCGCCTGTTGGAGGCTTCTGCCTCCAAAGTAGCGCCCCACTCCACACGGACAGAAAAACTGTGCATGTCCATAACTCCTCCTTCTCATCCTCCCCTCATGGCTCTGCCCAAGGTCCTCCTCCAACAGCTTTACTTGCCTGCAAGCTAGAGAGGCTGAGACTCCTACCTGCTCCTGACTGGTGCCCTTGGTTTGCATGAGGTATAGAAGCTGTGGACCTCCCAGCAAAATGCCTTCAATCCTCTGGATATGGCCAGGGTAGGAGGTGGGTCACAGCTCAGAAGGCCTCATTGGCAGCTACATTCGCCACTTGTCTTTTTTGTGTCAGACCTCATTAGTTTTCACAGCATAAAATTCTCTCCCAGTTCACCTACCTGGTAAAGTCCTGTGGGGCCTGACCCATGGTATCTAGAACGATAGAATCATAGAATACTTTGGACTGGAAGGGACCTTTAAAGGTCATCTAGTCTAATGCCCCTGCAATAAGCACAGACATCTTCGTCTCAGTCAGATTGCTCAGAGTCCTCTTCAATTATATCTTGAGTGTTTCCAGAGGTGGACAGATGGGGCTTCTAGCAGGTCTCTGTACAAACTGTTCCAGTATTTTACCACCCTATGATAAAAAAATTCTTCCTCATATCTAGTCTAAACCTCTTGTCTTTCAGTTTAAAAGCATTACCCTTTGTTCTGAAACAAGAGGCCCTGCTAAAAAGATTGTCACCATCTTTCTTACAAGCCCCTGTTAAGTATTGAAAATCTGCAACAAGGTCTCCTCAGAGCCTTCTCTTCTCCAGAAGGAGCAACCTAAGCTCTCTCTGGCTTTTCTTATAGCAGAGGTGTTCCATTCTCATCACTGTTGTGGTCCTCCTCTGGACTCACTCCAACAGGTTCCTGTCTTTCCTGTGCTGAGGACCCACAGCACAGCAGGTAGGGTCTCACCAGAGCAGAGTAGAACGGCAGAATTGATTCCCTCAACCTCATGGCCATGCTTCTCTTGATGAAACCCAGGATATGGTTGGCTTTTTGGGCTGTTGTGAGGGACTAGAAATATGTCTCAACGTTGTTGGTGTAAGGAGTAGAGATATGTCTCAACATTTTTGGAAGAATAGTTTAACCACTGAAACCTCACCATCAAGGCAACCAAGGAAGACCTGCCCATCACGAACACATATGCATTCTGTTGACTTGGAGCACATAGCCCAAGTCCTCTGTGCATGTGCTCGGGCCCAGGGTCAACTGAAGCAAAGGGAGGGCTCAGACCTCCTGTGATCTTCGGGGACCCTCTAGTGACGGTTCTGGGTATGCATCCCACCGCCAAGTGAGAGGCGTGGGTATGCAAAAGCAGTTCTGAGAACTTACTGACTATGCAACAGGACAATGATATAAAAGGCAAGACCAACAAAGACCAGATGGAACGTTCTCCCACTGGACTTGAAGATACATCGGACTTATGGAACACCGCAGATCCATGGTGGTAGCTATTGCAACTTTCTCACTCCCTCTCTCCTTCCTCTCTTTCTCGCTCTTCTCTTCACGTACTTGTTGTGGGCCAAATAAAGTGACTTGGCACTTGACTCCATTTTGAGTCTTAATTCTGTTCCCAAGAATACACAAAACCTGGTCATGATAAAATATCTAATCAGACATCACTCAGGAGTTAAGCCCAGCCACCCCCAGCCACCTAGAATTATCTGAGGTTGGTTGGAAAGCAAGGGAGTTTAACTTCTGCCAAAATATTCAATCCAACAATGGATCGTGACACCCCCAAAATTAACTTTGCAGAGAACTACAGGCTTGAGCTTGCTACAACCCATATATTTCTTCCCAGTAAATGACCCAGAGTCATGATGGTGAGCGTATGGACACCAGCAATGGGAATGTCATTTTTATTTGTGATCCAACTGAATGTTGCAACTGCTATGTTGTGCTTGTATTGTGATTGCTGCTTCAATCCACTAAATCAAAATCCCGTCTAACATAAATGTCTTCAAAGAAGTAAATTTGGTAATAACACATTAAACTGTTCCCATTTGGATTATCTAAAGAGCCTGGTCTGAGTGTACTGGACAAAAGAAGCCCTGGGACAGCAAGGCGGCGTGGTCAGGAAACACTTCACCACACAGCATACAGCTCCAGGGGGACTCGGTTTATGCAAGACAACATAAACAGCAGTGTCACACAGAACAGTCTGAAATGGACACCCCTTTGTAGCATCAAGGGCAAGTGGGAAATGAAGTAAGAAGGCAGAATCATGTGTTCAAGACTTGCCTACAAATCTAAGACCACAACTTCATGCAAGCAAGAAACAGCAGGTGATACTCCTTTCTGTCCTTGATTCAGCTTAATTTTTAGTTGCTTCAACAATACAGTGATAATAAGAAACCAACAACCTTGCATGTATCAAAAAGTACAACTCTAAATATATTTATTATTCAGTTACATTTGCTTTTCATTGCACAAATTTGGTTTTTATCCCCGTTCTACAGTTTTTTACAAAGCTGTTAGGAGTTTCAGAAACTGTTAAAATGATCACTTAAGTCTATTTAGGCACAGTTCATTAACACATAACTCCATTTCCTCCATTTTTTCTCCTGTGTGAAAGATTTATAGTTGCATTGAAGCTCCAAATTGAAATACATTTCACAGTCTACACCTTTATGGGCATACTGCCTAAAAAAAGAAGTTTTGATTAAATAGTCTCGTCTTACCAAATGTTGCTAGCAAAGCCTAAATGAAGGCAACTTCTTTTGCAGAAATGCTGAAATCAACACAACCCTAAGATAATAACCATTGTGGCCAACCATTTTCTATGCTAGTCAGTCACAGGATAACAAAGAAATAGACCTCAAGAGGATTTGAAAATCCCCTGGAAAAATTACTTTAACTCAGAAATAATTTAAATAATTTATTCTGTATGAAAAATAAGGAAAAAAATCCAGCAAATAAAACACACATAGTGACAAGCAAAGTGTTGTATCCCCTGGACTGCTGAGGCTGTGTCAAGTGCTCTCTCCTCTGTTAATGATAGTTTGAAAACTAGTGTCACATCCCTGGGGCTACGCTCTATGAAAATCGCTTTGAAACTTGAAGCTGTCAGCAGGCATGCTTGACATGGCTGAAAACCTGTGAGCTTCTCCATTTCTTATGTAGCTCTTGTCTTTGGTGAGAAAGCCTGACCACTTCTGGTGTAAGTTTCACGTGTTTGGATTAAAGCTCTGTATTTGGGATGAGATGATTTTGCGTGTAACTGCGTATTGAAGGGTGTTCCCAGGGCACAGGAACGTCCACTCTACAGGACCTGAAATGAGCTGAAGTATGTTTTACCAACGTTGTTATTAATGTACTTTTTTTTTTTTTACAAAAAGAGTAGTGTTAAATAAGTGACAGATGCTAAAGGACTCTTCCCAAAGAATATGAACAACTATCCCTCTCTGTAATGTTGTAGAAAGAAACGTTTATGACTTTTAGCACCCACATCTGTTGTTATTCAGAAATGAATGAAATATTTTTGAAAGATGGGTGAAGTCTTTGCAGCAGACCAGAAAGGATGGCAATGTCTTTGTGTGATCCTCATGTAAGAATACTTAGTACCCTTCAGCTCCCTGCTGGCTATTGCTTTTAGGGATAACCAGAGGGGCGTCTCACATGAGCACAGGCAGTGCACAGCGTTTAGTTCCCTTGCAAATGGGTCCTCTTTGTGGGCATTTCTGCCTACAGAGATTTTTTAATTTTTTTATTATTATTATTATTATTTTAGACTTTAGGAAATCATTAGGCTTCAGGGAACTAGCAGGGCATAGTATGTATCATGTGTCATGACAGAGATGCAGTTACAGGCTAAACAGCAGCTGCTGGCTCTGCTTGGGTTTAAATCATCTTCTGTAAGCAATGCCTTTGGGGCCAGTTAAAACATTCCCCTTCCAGTGCTGGGGCTGTGCTGAGACCCCTGGGCAACAGACTTCACTGTCTTGCCCCACACTGCAGGAACAAATGAGCAGAGAGCCCCCGGCACCAGCGAGGCAGGCAAGTCCACGCACTCTCTTGGTGCTGCCGCTGGCCCGGCTCTGCAAATTGCAGACAGGCTGCATAAAGCTGGTCACAGGTGCCAGCCCTGAAACCAAGGACGAGACCTGCATCCTGCAGTTACTCTCACCCCAAGCAAAGGCCTGCGAAAGGCAGCGAGCTAGAGAGCTGCTGCTGCTGAAGAACACAGGCGAGTCGTGGAGGATGCAGGGCAATGGGCAACACAGCTGGGAAGATGCCTGCAGCTGCAGGAGGCTGCAGGATGGGACAAGATGCTGGCACCTGGGAGCTAAGGAAGCAGCAGCTGCAGGCAACAAGGACAAGCAACAGTCCAAAAACACGGGAGGGCTGTTTGTGACCAGCCGCAGTCCTGTGGCTGACATCATACTTCTAGCACCATTACTGAAAGGTTTGCAGTAGGTTGGGGGCCCAGCTGCCCCTTCAACCTCTTAATCTCTCTTTGCAAACTTCCCGCTGCCAACACTGTGCTGCTTTAAATGTTGTCCTCCTTTGTCTGACAAGCACCATAGGACTATGACCTCCACTTGACTGCAGCTGGTCTTTGGCAGAAGGAGAGAAAGAAGGCCACTGACTCAGAGGACACAGAATCACAGAATCACAGAATGTTAGGGATTGGAAGGGACCCCAAAGGATCATCAAGTCCAATCCCCCTGCCAGAGCAGGAACCTAAATGACATCACACAGGAAGGTGTCCAGGCGGGTCTTGAATGTCTCCAGAGAAGGAGAATCCACAACCCCCGTGGGCAGCCTGTTCCAGTGCTCTGTCACCCTTACTGTGACCCAGAGATCTCTGCTGTACCTCCAGCTTCTCTGGTGAGAATCAGCCCACACCACCACACCTTAAAAGTAGGATCACCAATCACCAAATCTCCTTTACCTTTTAAAAAAGTGCTTGCCCTTGGCAGTCCCAGTGCAGCCTCCCACTCATAGCAGGACTATCCCCAGCACCAGGTCAGGGCAGCCACAACTTTGTCTGGCCCCTCAGCTGCCAGACCATGTCACAAGGCAAAAGGAGTGCATGAGGATCACTTCAGAGCCAGAGGTACCTCTGAAGCTCAGTTGCTGAGTGGTCTCCCAGGGCAGGAGGACAGCTGCCACAGGGGCCTGGGGGTGGGAAAAGAAGCTAGCAGCTGCCTTCAGTCTCCCTTCCTCATGTCATGTGAACAGCAGCAAAATGGATTGTTCCCAGATCTTAACAGGTGGTTTCTCCAGGACCAGAAGAGCAAGATACTCCAAAGTCTCTCACTAACATTAATGAATGAGCTTCTGACATGAGTGAGCGGCCAAGCAAGAGGAGCCTGAAGAAGCGCAGTATGTCCATCAGTAACTGTCTGGTGATGATTAGGAAAACGTGACCACCACAAGTCAGTGAAATCCATGCTGCCTGAAGTACAATTTCCCCCAGTGAAAACCCTATAAGGAATTACCCACAGGAGCTGGAGTCTGCTCCTGTTGCCAGGGGTGCAAGGAGTTGTAGGCCAGCACCCTCAATAACTGCCAGTGTCCCTCCAGAGGTTTTTGAGCTCCAGCTGCAGCTGTTTAATTTGGACATCTCTCTGGTTTACCAGCTCACGTAGTCTACGAATTTCTTCTTGTTGCCGGTAAAACATCTGCAAAAGCTGTAAGAAGAATAACATATTACTTCCTTTATACTAAGAAAACACAGACTTAACCTGTCAAATGCCACCAGTCCTGTTATATCACTTGAGAGAAATAGCATCTAAGCATCTAAGGAAGAGGCCATCAACCAACAGACTGAACATTTGCTGTTCATTAGCCTGGCCTAAGAGTGCGTGTGTTTCTCAAAACCATTTAGTAATGCTAAATCTGGTTTATTCAATGGAAAAGGTAAGAAAAAATAACTGTACCACCAATCACTCAAAGAGAGCCTAGACACAGAAAGTATTTGGAATCTAAATTCCTGGATCTGCTGCATCTCCTACTGTGACCTTGGGCAAGTCCTTTTACCTTTTTTTCTCGTTGATCATGCTCTGTCTTCTTCAGCTGGGACTAACATGGCCTTTCACTGCATATGCAGAGCACCTAGCACCATAACCTCAGGGCATCAGCTCAGAAACATTCAGAAGAACATTCTCTTTTTTAGACCACAGGGAAATTCAGCTGTGGAAATTCCTGCACATTCAAGCTGGAGATGCTAAAATCTTGCAGAGCCAAAAAGAGGGCCTAAGCACAGCCATGGAAGGAAATCCTTCCCAAGTTCTTAAAAGCAATCAAGCTGCATGTACTCAAAAAAGTCCCTGAGTTGCCAGTGACAAGGGGATTGCAAATCACCACAGTGATCTATCACTGCACAAGCTTTGGTTACTACACAGGCAAAAGGCTGGCTATGGCTGGAGACAGATCACAGAGCTGCCAGGACCTTTTCTGAAGCCATTCTCAGGAGCAGCCTGCTGTGACCAGCAGCCAGCCTCAATGGCACCACACTGCCAAGCTGTCCGCCAGCAGTGAGCTGCTGAGGCAGGGACAGAAGCAGCTCCTTTCCCATGTCAGGATCCACAATACAGTTAGGTGCTTAAGACGATATGGATGCACCATGGGCCAAGGGAGCAAGGTACACCCACTTCTTCCACAGGTGTCCCTGCTGCCTCACCAGGCTCTCTAAGTCCAGCTTTCATAGAAGGGTTACACTGCACAAATCTCCTTCAGTTCTTTGGAACCTGAAGGTCACAATGATGTTGTCCTCAGCCAGCCACCAGGCAGGCCTGTGCCATAAGAACACCTAAGAAGAGGGAATACTTATTGTTCTCTCCTTTCCAGACACCCTCAACTGCAGCGCTGCTGGGACACATTTCTGCTTCCCATGTGGCTGACAGAGCATGCAGAGCTTCTGCTTCCACAAAGAATGAAAAGCTTGCACTGGCCTAGGTTTGAAAAATAAATCCTTCTCAGATTGTCAACTTGTGGCACCCCTTTGCCAGAAGACTCTGGGATTCCCCCCAACAGCACCCCCCACAAATATTCACACCTCATTTTCAGTTTTTGGTGGTGGACACTCAAATATGTCAAAGACATTGGAAAGGCACATTTGCTCATTTTTCGGCAAGCTCTCCTCCACTTTAGGCTGTTTTCTGCTGTCTTCAGTCTCACTTGGCTTCTGCATGTCCTCCAGTGGCATCCTTCCTCCCCAACCCTGGTGCTGGCTCAGATCTTTAGATGGCATGAGTGGCTCTGGCTCAAGAAACTGTGGTAAAGAATTCACAGCTCCAGAGCCTGGTCTCAAGGATACCAAGAGAGGTCCTAGGGAGGGAGGCAGGTGACAGGTTAGCACTCACAAACCACAATCAGAAAACAGCTGTAAGCAACTCCTGCAAACAACCTGCAAGGATAAATATGGAGGCACTTGACTGGAGTGCTTCCAGAGTTCACAGTGGTATTTTAGCCACCAAATTATTTTAGCTTACAATCGTATTTGTTACAGCTCTTGTTTTCTTCCCTTCCTCTTCCTCTGGCAGTCAACAGGCCAGAGAACCAGCGGCAGCTTACCCAAGCCCTGGGGAACTGAAGGGCTGAGAAGCTCTCCATGTGCTGACCTTTGTTAACTCCTTTCAGCCACTCCTGTGCTGTCAGCGCTGGCTGGGCTCCTGTGGTCAAGGGGTAGATGTCTTCCTGGTATGACTCTGACTGCAAGCAAACAGAAGTTCAGTCATTAAGTCAGTGAGGTTTTGACTTAGATGGACCATACTGGATTGTGGTGGAGAAAGAAGTTTGCCCCACCTCAGTACAGGGAGTGTCATGAGCACTCATCAGCATGGACACAAAAATCTTCTCAGATGTCCTGAACCTCTCTCCTCCTCACCTCAACTCAGAAGAATTACATTTGAAGGTCTATTTTAATTCCTGCCAGTAAGATCTTTACTGGGACTGGGAGAGGTTGGTGACAGACTAACCCAACTCTCCTGAAATCAGTGGATCACCCTTAGGATAAAGAAGTTATATGGGAGCTACCTTGGCTAGATATATTCAAAATCTAGGTCATCCTCTAGCCACACCAGCTCTGAGACCTGCTTCCACATCACTCTCAGTGCGGTAAGTCATGTCATACAAGCTGCAAAACAGCTGTAACACAACTGCAGCCACTGAGTAGAGTTCTGGAACTCCATCATTCCCCTTTTCCTGGGGTGATGATTCTTCCTTCCACAAGAAGAGTTTCATGTCACCCAACACCATCCCTAACCCATATTTCTTTTGTCAGTATGTTAAACAGATGTCACCAACTGGGGAAGTTTACAGCCAGCTATTTGACCTGACAGTCAGAGACACCCTTTGTTGCACTCAAGTATAGCATGTTGTAGAAAATTATCCATTATGCACAGACCTAATGCTTGAGTCAACCAGACAGGGTTTGTCGGAAGGGCTGCCCCACAAACTGACTAGCTATTTCCTTCAGATGAGGAGAGAGAAAGTGCCTTGTTCTAAAGAAGTGGCACTGCCCTCTTTTTCACTGATACTTATCCCAGACACGAATGTGACCTGAGCTTGACTTACCCGTCGAGGAACAATCATGGAGATGGGCTCAATCAGGCTTTTAGTTGGGATCAGTTTGTAGAAACGGAAAATCTCACAAGCTGACACTTCGAGGCCTCTCTTTGGCATCATTCCTGGTGGGATAGCATGAAACAAATGGGGTATAAATTTCCACAGGAAAATTAATGACATCTACCATGGAAAATGTGTCACCAAACAACAAAAGAAGTCACAGCATCAGTTCCATACCAGCATGGTCTGAAACGTGCACCCAAAACTGGATCAGAGGCATAAAAGACAGCCTAATACTTTTTTTTTTTTCTATCAGATCATGATGTTACACACAGGGTCTGTTGGTTTTCATGCTCAGTCTCCTGTTCCTTACTCTCATGAGCTGCAAATAGAGTGACCAAGACTGAGCAGAACTGGCAGGTGATGCCATAGGATTTGACTTTGAGGATCGCCAGGAAAGGATTTCAGGACACCTAAACATTATCTATATGGGCCAGGCTAAAAGCCCTTTCCAGTCCACTGTCCTCTCCCCAACACTGTCACAAAGCAGAATGGAATATGAGAAGGATGTGAACGTCTACTCTATCAGACAGCACCAGCTGTGTTTCAGGGACTGGCTAAGCCATACAAGGTCTCTAAGTACCTGGTAACCTCCATGGATTTCTCTCTAATGATTTTGCACAGTCCAAAGTCTACAACCATGTCAAGTCCCTTAATAAAGGGATTGCCTCACCTTGTAGACTTTGTTTCATGGCATCCTACAGAAGCTTTGTTTTCTACTAGTCCAAAATGACTCAATTAAACAGTAGATTCTATGTGAAGAACTGTTGCTCCTTACATTATGTGTTTATCTAAACACAAATCTAAACTCCACTCCTCTACATTGTATTTTGTTTTGGTAATATTGAGAAAGAAGCTTTCATGTAATAACCCTAGCAGTATGGTTTGATCAGCAGAACAGATCAAATGAGGGAAGCAGATTTGACTCAGGCCTTTTAGAAACACTTGTACACTTCCTTTCCAACAGAATGACTTTTAAAGAGACCATGACAAAGTAAAATTAGCACGCTGTGCACTAGAAGGATTATAAAAGCTGAATAATAGAGAGATCTTCCAGTTAAGTTTTAAATCATTTTTTCCTTTCCAATAATAGCTTTTTGAAGGAGACCCACAGACACAAAATTCAGTGCTGCTAAATAGCTGTACCAGTGTCCTGGAAGAATGGGAGTGATCACAGGTAGTGTAGAGAGGTGACAAATGGTCCTAAAACCACATCAGTCTATAGAGGAATATAGCTTACAGGGTAGACTGGAGAAGGTTCAAGAAAGCGCTACCAGTAAGGTCTCAGAGATGAAAGTAAAATTCTGTAGCTTGAAGGAGTTAAACAGTGGGTAGCATGTGGACCAGTTATAAGCAAGGGTCTCCAGTGGAGAGACCAAAGGTCTCCAATGGAGAAGTGGTCACCTAATTACAGCATGTCTACCTCTAAATCAGAAATGCAAGTAGAGGAGAAGGTAAGCAAACAATAAGAGTGAAGGTTTTAAGATGTGAAGAAATCATTACCAGAGAAATTACAGAGTGGAAATAATGTCAACAGAGCTCAAAGCCAAAAATCTTGGAGCAGATTCACAAAGAGCAAGGAGAATCCTCCACCTCTAAATGCAGACTATCCTCCCTTCCATCTTGACCAGATATGTGAGAAGGGATGCAGCAGTGACCGGCAAAGCTGCTCAGCCCATGGTCTGCTGGTAAGAAGGGACCCCTCCAAGTCATGACCCTGAAGTAGCACTTGTGTTATATAGGTGAGCTGGGCCAAGCTGACTGTTGTGCACCTATAAACCTGGGTGAAGTCTGGAATCCAACCCACTCTTTTCTAAGCAATATTTTGGATAGTCCTGGACTTTGACAAAGAACCAACGCTAAAACAGAGAAGTCACCATTGCCTTCTAATCTTAGACATATGCTGCCACTCACCAACTCCCTTCTGCGGTAAATGAGAACGATACTCCATCAGGTAGTTCAGGTATGGTTTCTCAGGACTTATCTCATAGTACCGTATATTTCCATCACCCTAGAGACAAAAAAAAAGTGAACATAAGCCAGGCTCTGCTACTCAGCATGAGGGTCTGAGAAGAATCCCTAGCCTCAGAAGCCATTTCAGGGTCAAGAATGAACCAAGCATTTATCCCCAAATTCCTCTGTGGGAAGGTATGGCCCTGCAGTGTACCTCCCCACAGTACAGGTGGTATGTCTGCAGTGGCAGATATGGTCCAAAGCTGCAGAACCTTCAGACCCCATCCCATCAGCCCATATCCTCAGGTTAACATGCTTTAGGTGCATCTTTGACTTCAGCCTGACAACATAGGCTAGAAGAAGAATCAGACAGTCCAGTATTTGCTGACACAGAAAGCACTTACCTTTCCCACCACGTAAAGCATGTGTGTGTCTGAGTCATAGAAGGGAAACAGGAGTCCCGAGGAGCCATCCAGATCCTCCTCCAGTAAAGGCACAGAAAGGTCATTCTGGGCAGAACACAGGAAAAACAGACAGCTGTGATCACTTGTCAGTCACCTTAAGGCAGGGACACTTCTCCTGAATCCCACCTGGCAGCAGCAGCACGTGAGCACAGCTCTATGATGGCACAGGCCATGGCCAGCTGCCCTGAGCAAAGGTGTACAGACTTCTTCAAAGTATTTTTGAGTGGAAATGGGTACTCCGTTGCTGGGTTTTTTGACTGAGCACAGCATTTCAGAACATCGGTTCCTACCACTAGAACATCTCAGGCATCTCACTGCATATGAGAGGGGCAGAGGAGAGCAGGGTTTCATAGGCTAGAAGCCGTCATGATGGGAGATCATGTCTTGGAAGTAATCAGTAAGTGAAACTTCAATACTCTACTGTCAGGAATCATCGGAAATCAAAAACACTACACATTTTTTTTCTCCATTGAGGACTTCAGCAGAGTACGCTGTGTCTACAGCTCATTTCTCTTTCTGGTACCAGTAACAACTTGCCAGTATAACCAGTAAGAGTTTTAAGTCAGAGTAACAGTGACCAGCCAAAGATGCTTTGAATTATTTCTTCCTGCAGTGGGCACAGCATTATCTTTGTTTTGGTGGATTTCTATGCTGAAAGCTTTGAGAGCGTCTTCAGAAGCTCACGCCCAGTTAATAGTGTCGTAGCAGTAATGTCTATAACCCACTAAGAATCTGACAAATCATTTTTGAGTTACTGTTACAAATCAATTGCTAGGTATTTGGCAGGTGGAAGTGTTAAAGTGAAAGCGAGAGAGAAAACTGAAGCTGGTACAGTTAACACTACCGATTCAACTCACTTGATCCCATAATGCAATTTGCCTATTATTCCACCGAGATGTTCCAGTAGAGAACAGCTTTTTCATGTTTCCAAGAAACAAGACTTTATTGACTCTGTGAGACTTGTAGCTGGCTTCCTACAGGGAGACAAAGGACACTGCGTGAGTAAGAGACAGCATCTGTTGCATAGCCACATTTCATGATACAAGACCTATGATTCAGTCACATCTGAAAGATCTGCTCAGCCTGGCTGAGCTACAGTGAGCAGGATTTCATGGGGATCTGAGATAGGTGGCCTGAACTCTTCAGGACCATTCTCAAAAGCCCAATGAATTCCTCTAACTGCTGATTTACATATTTGCAAAAGGGCAATTCCTATCAACTATAGGAAGAACTTTCTAAGTACACAAATCTGTGCAAACACCTATGAAACACAGTCAGCTTCACCTTACCAACAGACACAAAGTACAGGCAACAAGAACAACCATGACAGTGGGACAAATACACACTTACATGAACCTGTCCACCTGATCTCTGCAAGCCCTCACAAGGCATCCCACAGAGGACTACAGGAGGGAGCTGTGAAAACAGTGCTCTTCAAGAAGAGTTTCAGAGAGCAAGGAGCATGGTAGCAAGATGCAGAAATACTGTTTTCAACAATGACAGCAAGTGTTCCATGAAAAGTAGAAGGCATCTGGTGCCCTGGCAACACATGGCATAGATGCATCTTCTTTAATGGCAATGAATCTACCCAGAAAAGAAAACACTCTGGGGAGTGAGATCAGCTGGACTGCAAACCTCTAGACCCAACCTACTTGTATGACTGTGCCTGCACGAGGGTCTATCAGACGTATCTTTCTGTCCCTGCAGGCTGTGGCAAGGAGACTGCCATCTGTGTTGAATGACATGGAGAGAACCACATCTTTGTGAGCATCGAGGATCTTCACCGGGTTTGAGATGACAACCTCCTTGGTGTCGAGATTCCAGATCATTATCTGGAGCAAAAGAAAGAAAAAATAAAGTTAACCCTTTGCTGCCTGACCAACTGCAGATTTTGTGTACCCTCTTGACTTCTTTCTCTGTGTCGTGGTTTCATGACCACTGAACACCACACAGCGGCTCAGCCACTGCTTCCTGCTTCCCCTCCACATCCCCCCAGTCAGATGGGAAGGAGAATCAGGAGGAAGGGGAAAAAAAAAATTAGACCGCATGGGCTGAGATAAGGACAGTTTAATAAAACAACACAAAGAAGAAAACAACAGCAATAACACTAGCAAAATGATATATAAAGCAACTGATACAAACAACACAATCCTACCACTTGAACAGCAATGTCCGTGTCTCCAGCTGCAGGGGAAACACTGAAAAAACTGGCACACCAGCTGGGCCAGTCCTCCCCTTATACAGAGACATGACTCAGGGTGGCATTGAATATCCCATTGGCTTGTTGTTTATCCCAGCTGTGGCCCCTCCCAACCAGAAGCTGTCTGTGATAATTAACCCGAACCGAACCCAGAACACTCTCTTCTCTACATGTACAGGTCTTACCATCAGGAGTGGTTGTTCTCCAGCATTTAAAATAATTCCTGCTACTCATAGCAACATATGAGGGACACAGTGTCTGCTCAGAATGTCCAATATTCTAATTTCCTTTGCAACCACATTTTATACATAACAGTGGTCAGCATCGGTGCAGATAGTTGCAGTAGCACATGAATGAAGCCAAACAAAAGTGCATGTGTGGCAGGTACAGCCTCCCCACAGACAAAACAGATGGAGCACACAGGCTGTTCTGAGCAGTTTGAGGCCTCGGCCATTCAGTTGCACATCACGGTGCTTAACTGGCGCCTTGGGATGTGGACCCCTTAGCAAAGAGGCTCGGGGTTTAAGCTTGTCCAGGCTCGTCTCTGTTTTGTCTGGGCTCTTTCATTCAGCCAGTGAAAATGACCACAGTGTGCTCTCGACGAGGGTATAAATGGGGTCCTGCCTGAGACCCAGAGGAGTTGGTTCTTCGCAGAGTATCAGGCCTGGCAGTCGGACCTTCCCCTTGGACACGCTGTCCAAGGATATTTCCACAGATCGAGGGAGTCTCCATGGATTGAGTGAGACTCCACTCTCTTTGGGTGAGAGGTATCTCAGGCACACTGGTGTGGGAAGTTTACCCTTTTATGAGTGAGGGTTTGCCCATTTTGGTTTGCCATTCCTTAAAGTTAGGAATTAGGTATGTAGTAGTTAACTCCCGACAGACTTCTGAACCTGTTTTTTAGTCAAAAGGAGTGCTGGCAACCCTGGTTGCAATAAACCCCATTTTTGGATAGCGGCTGCTGTTTGTTTTGTGGGTGCCTCCATGACAGCATGGCATTGCATATTGTAGCCAATTCATTAGAGGAGAAAGGCAGAGTAGACTGAAGTTCATCAGATATCTGGAAAATGAGGAAAATCTTCCAAGCTTGTAGCAATATCCTTTCACCTTTGGAGTCGCCATGGAGTTTCCCCCTGAAGAAGGCTTCTGAACTCTCTAATATTATCTTACAGCTTAAAATTAAAATAAATTTCAAAACACCCTCCCAAACTCAGTGTCCCAAGAGGTGAGCTCCACAGAGAACAGACCCACCTTGTAGTCATAGCCAGAGCTGAAAAGGATGTTATTAGCAGTGGGATGCCATTCAATGAGGCCCACTCTTCGAACATGTCCAAGAAGTTCCTTCTTCGGAGTAGTAATGTTTCTTGTTAACAAGTGCTTGGGGATGTCCCAGATTTTAACCTGAATGGCATAGGATAGCTCTTTGTGAGATTCCTGAATAAGAAGCAAATTTAGAACTTACCAGTAACAATTATTCTCTTGGTATTATTACTCCCTCGGTAGTGAATAGGAGTATTTCCAGCTTTATTGAATGCTAGTTCTTTAAACTAGTACCTTTACTTTTCTGTTGGCCTGAAGACCCTTCTCTACCCTCTGTCTTTAGTGAGCAGTTCTACTCATTTGTTTTAACTTGACAATTCAACCTTTACACCTGGCCAAGTCACTAACACAATTAAAGAGTTATTCCCAAAGGGAAGAAGTAAACCATAGATCTTGCAGACTTTGCCTCCTAATAAACTTTGAGCAGGAGCAAGCAAATTCAAAATAAATTTCAGCAAAGAGTCCCAGAGGATATTTTAGCAGCAACTGATCCAAGCAGCCACCCAATCAATACCACCTGGTAAAAGAACTGAGAACGCTCCCGGTGAGATAGCAGCTGTGGTGCCATCTGTCCCACAGAAAACCGCATCAGTACTGAACGCTTTGCAAATTGCACGGCTATTTGTCAAAGCACACAGAAGCCCATCCAAGTGGCCACATGTCAGATGCCCTGAGCAGAGAGACTAGGCAGCAGCACTCTGAAGTGTGCTGGGAGTGTGCTGTCTCATAACAGGTCTACCCGCAGCCCAGTTCCTCTAGAAGCATGCTGCATGAAGACAGAAATCTTCTGTCCTCCTTGGGTGGAAGAAGACAACAGACAAAACCTGCAAATGGGGCTCAACCTATGCAGGTAAAATGAAAGCCTTGCTCACACTTACCCAAGAAGCTCAAGTATTTAGGATGCTAACAGATGAATAACCCTTTTGTTCAATGAAAATTATTATGCTTCTCATTTTTCTAGGACTTAGCCTGAAGTAAAAGGGAACTTCTCTTTCATGCAGATAGTTTGTGAAAATTAGCCACGCCTGCCTGGGTCTCCCATTGTTTGGCTGATGAGGATCACACCATTCTAAGCCAAAGAAGGAGAGGCACAAATTCTGGGACCTGCTCGGAAAGATCATGAGTACCCTTCTCAACAGCGTTTATCTCACTAAGGAATCAAGTCCATCGGAAACCTATAGACTGTGGGGTCCAGTAGCCTCCAGCTGAACTTCTACAGCAGTAAGAGAAAGCATCATACTCTACAGCGTACTCCCCATGCTCTGAAATAGCTGGTGGCAAAATCAGGGAAAAGCCCCTGGCTGGAATCTCAGGATGAATGAAATGGCAGAATTTCCAGTGCTTAGTGTGCGGAGGAAGAAGATCTTGGAGCTAGATGTACCACGCCAAGCAGGAACAATCCACAAGCCATCTACTCTGCTGGATCTTAAGAAAAACCTGACAAATCAAAGTAAAGACACAGAGTTGCCCCTCTAACAACATGGGAGAAGATCTTCAGCAAGATGAATTCCTACATGCCTGATGATTTGGCAAAAGGAACAGAAAGGATAAGAGGATAAGCACTCTCCCCATACTGTTCAAACTCCCAGCCCCTTGCACTACCTCAGTCCTAAGCATGCCCGAAGCAGCGGAACAAACTGGAAAGGACACTGCATGTTCACAGAGACAAAAATACCCCAGAAGTACCACTCTACATGCTTCGGCTACATGCCACAAAAGATAGCTGTGGTACCACCAAGACAAACTCAAGAGAGGCTGGTTAATGGCCAAGAAACCCATAAAGAATGTCAGTGATGGGAACTTTCCACCATCTTCACAGAATCTTGTGACCTTCCTCAAAAGTTCCAGGGACGCCCAGTTCAATAACAGCAATTAGATGCATCCTTGCACACAAGCCAGATAGTGGCTTATGCTAGAGCTCAGAAACAGCTGAGAGCACTAGGCCTTTAACAAAAGGCTGCAAGGAAGCCTCTGGCTCTAATATCCAGCCCAGTGGAAGTGGTGGACACCTATGGAACCCCAAAAACTTCCTGATACTTCTCTCAGGATAGAGAAAGTGTTGCTGTGGAGATATTCCAACAGTATGCCCAATCTGATCTCTCCAGCACAGGCCAAGACAAATGGACAAGACAAACCCCATGGAGGCACTCCAACAGCAATCACTGAGATGAGGAGGGGAGCACAGCAAATATGGGGAGAGTTGTTAAAAAACAGAATTTGTTTATGCTGGGACAAGAAGGTGAGTTCTTCTGGCTGCCCTTCAACTACATTGCAGGAAGGCACAGAGAAGATCGAGCCAGAGGCTTTGGAGGTCCATACGGAGAGCACAAAAGGCAATGGACACAGATGGCAATATGGGCACTCCTTGAAGATCAGAGAAGCCCTATTTTCCTTAGAAGGGTAGTTAACCCCTAGAAGAAGGGCTCAGTGAGGCCATGGGGCCTGCTTTGAGTAGGGCTTGGACTAAGTGTCCTCCATAGGTCTAACTACCAGGTACCAAGAAATACAGTCACACTAAGAAACACAGGCTGATGTCCTAACTACTTAGTGGGGAGGGAAGAGGTGCCCCTACACTGCGTCACTGTGCCACTGTGCCAAGGACACTTAAGATCCCATCAGTAGTACCAAAAAACATGAAACAGTACAGTCACAAACAGCAAGACATCTTAGAACAACTGTTGATGCTGAGATCAGTGACAAACTTAATGTTCCCAGTGTTTAGCTGGGAGAACGATCCAGTGTCAAGTTTCATTAGGAAATTGGAAAAGCAAGCTGAGCAGGAAGCTTCAAAGCTTGTGCTTATTCCTCATGTGAGGCTCAAAAAAGAGGCTATGGTTCTGCCCTGCTGCCACAAGTCCTTTCTGAGACAGCAAGAAAAACCGGAAACAGGCTGGAATATGAATCCTCACAGGCAGCCCACAAATCGAAAGAAGACTTCAAAAAAAAGACGTGAATACCCAAAGAAGAAAAAGCACGTCACTAAACAGGAAGGGCAGTTCAAAGAGCCTGGATTTCCAGTTCAAGAGTGATTTTAGGCAGAGCTGGAGTGGCAGAGGATGTGCACCAAGCCGGGGTGGAGGAAGTTACAAGGGAAACGTCAGTGATGCTGTGTGGCAGAGGGTGAATATATCCAGTGGGGCAAAAACATATGTGGGATTTCTGGAAAAAAACACAGTAGTTAGTCAGACGTCCTCACTATCGAACACCACGCTTTCGACAGGACATGGAAACCAACCTTTCCATGGGTAATATGGGCTAAACTGTCCCTTGTAAACATGAATTGAATCTTTCAATTCCTACTAACTAGTCTGCATCTACACTGGAGCAAAATGTGAGTGCACCTTAATTATACTGACTTCAGACAAATCACTTATTGCAGAATAGTGTGAGGCAGGTGCCTCAGCTACCCCATAACTGATCCAGCATGACTTTACAAAGTAATCGAGTGCAGAAACAAGCTCAAACTTGCTCTGCAGGAAATTAATCTGAAATAGCTATTCCAGATTATGTTATGTTGAAGCTTTTATTCTAAAGAAGAGTTTCATAGTGATTAAACTTGACTAGTCATTCGATTTTGACTTTATATTCTGTTTTTCTCATGCAAACAAACACATACAAAAAGATGCAAGCCCCAGCAAAACTGATCTTCCTCTTCACATTGATTCTGACATATCTTCCAGATGGGATCACACAGACCTGACCTCAAAAGAAAGAAAGGAATCTTAACCTTACCTGACTTTTTTTTTAGAAGAGTATATATGCTTTCACACCTCAATCATGGGCCTTTTGGTTTCTTTTTTATTTCTTTACCTAAAAAGTACATTAACCTTGTAATAACACAGAGTACAAGCTTTTAAACTTACTGTGGCATCTTCTGAACATGAAGCTATTACAAAGTCATTGAATGGGTTCCACTTGATGTCCAGAACATTTCCTTTGTGCCCACATATTTTGGGATAATGTGGGTCAAGCTTGCCTGTCTAGGGGAAAAAAAAAAAAAGTACCATCAAACCTAACGCGAGCCATGGAATCACACGACATTTTCAGGGAGGATCCAAGCCAGCTCCAGATCTCTTCCTGCTTGTTATGTTCCAAATGCTGCGGCTGCTCTCCATCTGTTGAGAATGGGGTTTTGCTGTACCTTCTGCTTTGGAAGGCAAGTCTTGATGATGCCACAAAAATGAACGAAAACAGTTCTCAGGCCTTCCTAAGTACACACTGCTATCAAGAAATCTGTACACGTGATGCAATGGAGACTGATGAAGTTAGAAGACAGTATTTGGGTCAGAGAACAGAATAAAATTTAGAGGAGAAATATTTACAAAACAGTTGAATCTTTTACATTTTTAAAAGATCTTAAGAAAAGAAAAAGGAAAAAACATCTTTTTACAAAGACATTTCTTATGAACAGTAAAAATATGGTTTAGCTTTTAGTGTCTTACCCTCATCAGATAGCATTAATTTTCCTTCTTAAGCAAAAAACACATTTGTGACATGAATTACAAATGTAGGGGTTTTTTTCAACAAGCTATCTATTTCTCTCTGATGGTGTTTAAATCCAGCCATTCACTGCATTCAATTAGCATTTGGACTCTGCCACGTTTGGGTGGCATCTTCACTGGCAAAAATCCTGCACTAAGGAGTAGTGCCACATGGGGGCTGTGTTGCATCAGGACACCGCAGGCACAGTCCTGCTACACAGTCAAGTCGGTAGATTTATTATGTGCTACGAAGGGTGCTGAGGATTTTAACATTGGAGCATCACTTGCTTCTCCCTGTCATGTGAGAACTATGGGGAGCTCCAGGACCTACCTTGCACCCCAGACATCTGTCCAAGAGCAAAGACCAGGATAGAGACATGGTGGCAAGTTGGTGACGCTTACGTGCTTGCTCTAGAAGAATCATAAATCCAAATGAATGCAAACGTGTGATCTTGGTAAGCAGATAGTGCTGTGGGTATGCTCCCAGCAGCTCTCCAGAGATGGGCCGCAGAGTCCACAGCAGAGGGCAGTCAGTGCTGGCCCTATCCTGGATGTGGCTAGGATGTAGTTTTCACAGTTTTGAATATTTGTACAGTTTCAAATGTAGAACAGGATACAATGCATAACTATTTTGGCTCCACTGGAAAGTTTGTCGCATAGACTGGGACTAACCTGCTTTAAACTGAATCCAGAGGGCTTTGAAATGTAAAAGACTGCTTTTTTAGACTACAGTCTAAAACAATTCTCCTTTATAACAGCGACAATGCAAAGTGACTTGGGAAGGCAGAAGAGAGATAAAAGGCCTTTAATAAACCGCGTTCCCCCGCCCACGGTGTCCTTTTGCAAGCGCCAGGGCTTTCTTTCAAGCTGGCAAGTCAATGGGCTGGGCAGTGAGCTCCATAGGGATCCCTTGATCCCTATGGGAACTCTGTCCCTTCCTAGAGCTGACTGCCTGTCTGCTCCCCACTCCATTTGGGAGACTCCCAGGCTGCCCTGAGTCTGCTCTGCCTGCCCAATCCTGCAAGGCTATCCTACCCACACATCCCCAGCAGGCTCAACTGGCCCCAGAAAAGGAGCCCTTGTCTTCCCGGCCACCAGTCCCACGTGTCTCAATGCAACCCTGAAGTCCTGGGACAGAGCAGAACCCATGACACATGAATCCCCAGGCTGCCAACAAACATGTATGACAGGTAGGGCTGTTGGTCTCAGATGCACATCTGTATGTGGAAGCAAAGTTCTTCGTGTGCTGGGGAAAATTACAGATAAAAAATTATTTCAGTAATTAGATGTGTTTTCATTCATACGGAGGTACCTGACTTCCACAGTTACTCGTAGAGTTTTAAAATGAGTAATTTTTCAACCATTCAATTCCTAAACTTCCAGCATTTTTGAAAAGCAGCCAAATTTAGAGTTCCTGATGAAAACCACTTCTAGTAGGACATCTGTTAAAACTCTCCCAGAAGATTTGTACGGAACAGATTACTGTGAGATGGGTCAGCCCAACCTCTCAGGTGTTCTCCAAAGGACACTAACACACCTTGTCATCACATTATGGCACAGCACTCACATATGGCACCAGTTAGGTGAGGCCTGAGGGGTCATCACAGCTTTCATTTCATAGTCCTCTCCCCCAGAGAGAAGGGAGCGGGGTTTGTGTGTAGGAGGTCCACACAACCACAAATGGCCTCCCTTTCAATCCTGGTGCTGCCACATTGAAAGACTAGAGGCTGCAAGGACTTGGACACAAACACCTCCCTGTTTCTCCGGACTTTGTTTTCATTTTGCTCTCTCTTTGCTTTATGCTTCAAAGAAAGAAACTGATGCATTCTCAACCAAATCTGGTCAGTAGAGAAGGAAAAATGCAGGCCTCTACCTTTCAAAGGAAGGCCACAAAATTGGCCTCTGAGTCAAGACCCTTCTCTGGCAAGCAGTGCATACATTTCCCCAACATATCTGTGTCAGACACCAGTCCCCACCCAGACCAAGCTATGGGAAAGCAGATCATCCCTCCCAGTTACAATCACTGAGCCCACGTCTGCTTGGACTTGCAAGATTTACAAAGGCGTTCAGTTGGTTCTGGGCATCAGGCAGCCCCTGTGGCCACAGCCACTTCCCTCCCTGGTGGGATGTGCTGCCACTCCACCTAGCTGGCTTCAATGGCACATCTTCATGAGGACCTAACTGACATCCTGCATCAGAAGACCATTCTCCAAGTGGTGGAAAATAGTCAACTAATTCCTCTTCAGCTTGAATGCAAAGGTCCCCTGAAAGGAGGGTATCTATGGCTTTTTCCCTATCTGACCTCTGCTGCTCCCAACTCTACTTCACCCCCAGGCTCTCAGATAAAAAGAATGGTGCAGAAAGCAAGAAGTGGTATTTGTTCAAGAAGAGATGAGAGACTTTGGTGTACATGACTCAGTAGGAGAGGAGCAAAACAAATAAGCAAGGAGGCACAGTTAAACAGAGTGAGGTTGAGCCTGCATTCAAGCACATCCTGAGGCAGGCAGCCTCTCCAGTAGCACATACAGAATGAACTCAAAAAAACATTAGAGGGATAAGAGCAGATCCCTGAGCAGGTTGTTCATCCTCCCCAGAAAGTGCAGCCCTCCCTGTCCCAGCTACCACCTCCTTTTTTGGCTAAAGGTGAGGGCCTGGCTCTTGGACTTTACCTTCACACTGTGGCATGCTTGGGATGTGTCAGCTCCCTGTGAATTAAGCCAAAAGTAACCACAGATCAGTTGTCCATCATGAGAGAGCAATACTGTCACAGGCACACATCTCTAGACCGGATTGCCTCCAGTGCCTTGGCAGCCAAGGGCACAAGCCAAGAGCTCAGTACCCTGTCTACCATGGGTCACCACCACAGGAGGAGGTGGCAGTCAAAAACACCATCACCAGGAGCATAAGTCAAAAGCTGCTGCTTTTCACCAGGTGGCACCAGTTTGGAAGTGTATCATGAAAAAAAGTCAACTGGTATCACAGAGCCCAGACTCAGGAAACCCCTTTCTGTAGGTGGCTGAGGCTGTTCTTCCCCCTTAGCATGGGTCAGGAACAGGTATTCAGAGAACAGCTATGTGAAGTGCAATATGTATAGATCCTTTCCCTGATCCACCATCAAAAGCCAGCCCTCAAGGGACTTCCTGAAGTAGGGGACTTGCATCTTAACAGAGTTCATAAATCACCTTCTCTCCTTAACTCTGTCCTATTATGAACACTTTAATTCTTAGGGACCTGTCAGTACTCAGAGCAGTGAGCTTCACATCTAAACTGCACAAGTGTTCACATTTACTGCTAACAGTCTGCTCCCTCTTCCTCAGGATCCTCCTCACCTCACAAATCAAGAATTGCTCCTTATGCTTCTTCCCCACTCTCTTCACAGTTTCATACTTCTCACTCATTTGTCTTTTCTCCCAGACTGAAACCTAACTACAAAGTGTTTCCTCACATGAAAGCAATTTCACATTTTCATTGATGTACTTTAATTACCCTTTTCTGTATCTTCTAGTTCTGCAATGCCTTTGACTTCTGCAAGCCGTCTGGGTGGAGTGTTAAGTGTCTGAAAAGGTGTTAAGAATGGAATAATTGCTACAAAAAGCTAGCCAAGCTGAGAAGAGGTGAGAAGACAGAAGAATTAACAGTAAGCAATGCAAGCATCTTCAGCTCTTTTTGCCAAGACTTTGAGAGCTGGGTCCCACCCCACACCCCACAGCCACCAGATACCTACTTATAGATGCAGCTCTGTGATAAAGACAAGTTCTTCAGCCCCAACAGATCATGGTCGAGGGGGCAGAAGTGACTCAGTCAAGAAAAACAGGGTAGTGGTTTACTTTAGAAGGACCGTCTCTGAACAGCACCAGCAGTGAAGGAGCTGAACAAAGTCTAGAAAGGCTGAGAATCATGCTAGGTTCTTCAGGCATTGCCAGTTCACTTTCATGCTTAGCAAATACACATTGAAAAAGTGACATGGCAATAACACCATCAATTAACTTTTAATTAAAGGCTGAACTTTTGCCTTTCATCTGTTCTGCCTTGAATCCAGAGAGCTCATAATCTCATATTGAAGTTAATCCACATTAGTGCATGCCTATTTTTTCTGAAGCAATAAACATCAGATGGCCAGGTTCTCCTCCTCATCAGATCCCTAAGTCATCAAAACCCATAAAAATGGGATTTGTTTCTGAAAAGGAAGTTGTTCTATCATCAATGCTTGAAGCTTAGGAGCTTCATTGCCTCATAACCATGTCTCCATTCTTGCACAAAGAGAAAAGTACAGCAAAGCATACTATATTCTTCTTTGGACACAGCTGAAGTCATGCCACTGAAGTACCTTTTAGGTTTGTATGTCTACCAACTGGGTTTTTATTCACAATTTCTCCTGGGAGACAAGCATCTGAACAGCACAGTTCCTGCTGATTATACAAGAAGGTTAAATGAGACATGAAATCAAAGAAGGTATTAAAAACCTGCAAGCAGCAATGTAAGACATAAACGTACACACATCCCAGGAATCAGATGCCAGGGCATCTGGGGCCTCTTCCATCATTTTGCAATTCAGGCAACAGCATCAAGTGGGTATCCCCTGTGCAGTCTACTCCCTAGAAAGCCCAAGTCTCCTCCAGCCCCTTGACAGGCTCCTGAAAGCCACCTCGCCTCGACAGAGCTCACCTGGTGGATGGGAATGACGAGGAAGGCCCCCCCGCCCGCACACTCAGTCACCACTGCAATGAAGTGGGGGTTCACGGCGCAGAAGTGGTTGTCATGCACGTTGCGGGTGATGGGCACGCAGTCATAGCACTTCTCCTTGCTGGCAGCTTTGCCGTACACATGGCGGAACTTAGAGCTGCGGTACTGTGGGTGCCACGACATCTGCAAGGGGAGAAACACAATGCCCCATGACATAAGGACTGGCCATCCCAGCAAGGCTTGCATAGCCCCACTCTCACCTCCCCATTAGAGGCTCACCCTCCCCATCAGGGTTCCTTACACCGACTCTCGGCCAACATGCAACAGATGCATTTTTCTCTGCTGTTCTGCATCCCTTTGGCAGAACCTGACTCTATATCGGTTTCACATCTCTGATGGAGGGAGGAGACTGCAGGGGAAAAAAGACAGCTCTCTCCATCACCAATCAGTTGGGCTCTGCATGCACCAGCAGGTCCTATCGCTGGGGCAGGGCCACATGGCAGCAAGTTTAAGAGGAGATGAGCTTTGTAGCACAAAGCTCTGGAAGCACACAAGATACAACATCATGGGTAAAGAAAGCCTGAAAGAAAGCCAGTCCAGATGCATGCTTCATTTAGCCCTCAGGTGGTTTAGGACCAAAAATTAGCCCAAATTTTACTTATATGAACAGAAAAAAAGAGGTTTGGCAGATAATAGGAATAGTTAGTCACCTGCTGGGGTTTTTTTCCCACTGATAATGACATTGTGAGTGTCTGGTTTACTTGCACCATAGCCCTCTGACAGATAGCATTTTAAATATTTTTAAATGAGATACATAAAGCATGCTAAACACAAGAATCCCTTCCCACAGAGAGCAGTGAAGCTTAATGGAACTGACGCAACTGATTTCAAACAGGAAACTACCAGTACTGGGCAGAAAAGGCAATTCAGAATTCTCCTGCTGTTTCCATGAGACCTACACAGTAAAAAGCACATGGCGGGCACAGTGAGAAGATCCTACTGCTCAAAGGAAAAGACCACTCACTCACATGGGAAGCATGTACTCAATGGCAGGAAGCCAAATGCTGACAAGCAGTGGTCTAAGCAATTCTAAACCAAAACATCCTTGTTGTTGGCGCAGTATTGTATCCTCCTGGGCTGACTATTAAACACTAGGAATTTGCATTGCTTGATCCAGGGCCGTCAAACCGGAGCTTTACAAGGACCCGTCAATGCAAAGATCGACAAATCTCAAACACCACGTCATACTGGAATATTTGGGCTGTGAATAGTGTTAGGACACAAGTTCTGTCTTATTTCCTGCCTCCTCCCAATCTACTGGCACAGCTCAGAGCCAACCCCACCTTGGACAAACACACATACCTGCAAAACATCAGTCCTGGTAGATCATCGGTTGCTTTCATAGTCACTGTTGTGGCTCAGTTATACCTTGGCATTTTCTACCTATGTTAACTCTACATTTGTTCATATTCTTAGATGATTAAATGTCTTGTGCAGAAAACACTAGGTGCAATGGATCTCTGATACAGTCAGAGATACCTGTCCCAAACAAAACCAAAGAACTGCAAGTTATTTGAAAAACAAAGAAGTCATTCCAGTAAACTAATCTTGGAATAAGGGATGTTCACAGGTAGAAGGCAAGTTGTGGTTATATGCAACTGACTAGCTTCTCAAACAGCTTGAGAGAAGCAGCATTCTCAAAAAAACTTCACACTCATTACAACTTCAGTAGTTACGTCTACTCACACTGGGGAGAAAAAAAAATCACTGTGTTTTCTGGATGCAGAGGTTCCTTTTTACAGCAGGAACATCATCTTTCCAAAAGAAAAGTAATTGCCTGGCTCCAAGGAACTTCTAGCTAAACTGCTCTTGTGGTTGAGAGAGTGTGTGGTCCGACAGTTCAAGGCTCCTTTGCAGAAAGGAGTGGCGAGGCACAGACAATAGTAAATATTATGATATCATTCCTATGGAAAGCAGAAACTCACAGCAAGATACTGACATCCATGCAGACTACCTGTAAAATTTTAACAACAAATACAGAATAAAGGGAATAAAAGGAACTAGATGCCCAAGCTTGCACAGTGTTCTCTCTCTCCTAGGGACTGGAACACCTCTCTTATGAGGAAAGGCTGCAAGACCTGAGGCTGTTTAGTCTGGAGAAGAGAAGACTGAGAGGGGATCTTATTAATGTTTACAAATAGCTGAAGGGTGGGTGTCAAGCAGAAGGGGCCAGTCTCTTTTCAGCGGTGCCCTGTGATAGGACGAGGGATGATGGGCACAAGCTGGAGCCCAGGAAGTTCCACCTCAACATGAGGAAAAACTTCTTTCCTGTGAGGGTGATGGAGCCTGGAACAGGCTGCCCGAGAGGTTGTGGAGTCTCCTTCTCTAGAGACTTTCAAAACCCACTTGAATATGTTCCTGCATGGCCTGTCCTGGGTGATCCTGCTCTAGCAGGGGGGGTGGACTCGATAATCTCCAAACACCCCTTCCAACCCCTACCATTCTATGGTTCTATTTCAATTTATAGAATTAAGGTTCAGCTGCCGCAGGAATGGACTTCAAAGCACCTACAATTCTGATAGCAGAGCAAGATACTACTGGGAATATCATAGAATTGGCAAGATAATCCCAGCAGAACAGTATCCCTCTTCACATGATTGCAGACACAGCAGAAAGCTCAGCATTAAAAGAAAAACCTCTTGGATAAAATACAGCAAAAACCAGCCTGAATAGGTGCAGCATCGGCAGACTGCATCTGTTACAGTGGGAGATGTTGATTTCAAATAAAGGAGACACACGGACATTAGGAAAAACTTGTTTAGAAGGAATATGGAGGAGTGTTCTGTCTGGTGCCACCAGACAATACCGAAACCTTATGATTTACAACTGAAAAAGTTCACATCTTCACTTAGTAAATATGCCCCTGTGTGAAGTGAGGCATCTCTGCTCCTTCCGCTCAACAAGGAGAGCAGAAAGTCCATAATGAAGGCGGAGCTTGGCAAAAAAAAAAAAGTTAATGGTTAAACAAGGGCAGGAAGTATTGTTTTCACAGCATCTTCCATCCAGGGCTCAGAGAATTTGTTCTGATACAGCTGGCAAAAACCTGGACTTGTCTCCTTTCACTGTCAGAGTAGGCAGCTCAGTGAACACTGTGTGAGGATGAGGGTCTCCTCAGCTAATGAGTGCAAGGAGATGCGAGTTTCTGGTATATCTCCTGCTCCTAGAAAGAGCTACAGTACAGCCCAAAGTGCCATGACATGTCTGCAGTGCAAAAGTGTGCAATGCCACTTCCAAACAGAGCTGTGGTGAGACACACAGAGAGGCAAGCAGGACTACAGACAGAGCAGATGGGAAGAGCTGGGCTGGGCAAAATATTTCTCTACAGGGCTGTACTTGAGCGGCTCCTGAGTGCCTGTTTTGGAAGAACAACATAATGCTGTCTGCTGCACTCCTGCACCAGGCAGAGATAACTAGTCTTTCCTCTTTGTTCTCCACCCCTGCAAGATTGTCAGGTACTCAAAACCGCTTCCTCACAGAATGGAAATAGCTTCCTGGCAGTGAGCAGAGATAGTCATTTTGGTCACGAGCTGCTTTTCCCACCACTAACCTTGAATCCTCTCCCAACTTGGGACAGTCCTGCAACAGAGCCTCTGAGCTCCCACTTGACACCCATACTCCACTTCAGTCAATTTCACAGTAAACTAGTCCACCAAAGCCATGCCACACTAACACATTTCCATGTTCATCTCATACTTCACATGCCCCACCCTGATATTGAGAGGCAGGTCTTCTCACTGCTGAGGGCAGCGGGCTGCAGCGAGCTGCAGCACTGGCACAGCTGGCTCCATGTGCCACACAGAGCCAGCTGCAAAATCCTCTCTAGAGCAGGAGGCAAAGGCACCTCCATGGGATGCCCCCTCTCCTATCTTTCCATGGCAAGCAGGAGATCTTGTATGTAAGTAGTTTTCCTCATTTCTTACAAAGCTTCTGAGACTCTGGCTGCACTTTCCACCTACCTCTCCCCATTCAACGCACCACCACAATGCAGGCCTTTCTTACCAACCTCCTCCTGGCCCTGGTCACACAGGCTTCCACTTCCAGAGGGAAAGGGAGTTGGACGAATAGATCCTGACAGTAGCAGCACCACTTCGGCTCCCTCTGTGCTCACAACATTAAGAAGAGCCCTGGGCATCCACTACCTGCCCAGACCCATCCTGTGGTAGTGGAATCTGCCAGAGGAGCCTCTGTTCAGTGTTCCCTGAAGGGTACTTCTTTCCCATTTTTAAACATTCACTTCCAGTCACAATTCCTTGGTTTCCTTCCAGATCTCTTTTTCATTACCACCATCCACAGTGCAGAACAGACAGGAACAACAAGCAAAAGAAGGTGATCACTGTCCAAGCATGCAAGGTTGGGCTTAGGAAAGCTAAAGCCCACCTGGAGTTGAGTCTGACAAGGGATGTAAAGGGCAACCAGAAAGGTTCCTACAGGTACCACAGTATTAAAAGGACAACTAGGAAAAACAAGAGCATGCTGAGGAATGAGATAGGAGCCCTTGTGACAGAGGACATGGCTGAAGCATTGAGTGCCTTTTTCACTTTAGCCTTTACTGCTGTATTGTGTTTGTGTAGCAAGCTTTTGGTAGCAGGAGGGCTCCAGGAGTGGCTTCTATGAGAAGCTGTTAGAAGCTTCGCCTTTGTCTGACAGAGCCACTGCCAGCTGGCTCCAAGATGGACCCACTGCTGGCTGGCCAAGGCCAAGCTAATCAGCAACAGTGGTAGAACCTCTGGAATAACATGTTTAAGAAGGGGGAAGAGTTGGTGTGCAACATCACCTGCAGTCAGAGAGAGAAGCAAGGACAACTAAGAGAAACAGCTCTGCAAACACCAAGGTCAGTGAAGAAGGAGGGACAGAAGGTTCTCCAGGTGTCAGAGCAGAGATTCCCCTGCAGCCTGTGATGAAGACCACAGTGATTTTAGGGACTCTGGAACTCTGTCTTGTATTTTTGTACTGCTCTAAAAATGACACTGGCAACACATCAAGATATACACTGATACAATGTGGACTTTCAACCCAATAAACGTGAAGTTTGTCTTTCAAGCTCAGCTCTCCCATCTGTTCTTCTGAGAGGAAGTGATGACAACACATTTCTTCCCCATTCCTTGAAAACTGCTATTTGGAGGGGCAGCCAATTTCAAAACTGTGCAAACAGCAACTGGTATAATGGGTGGAGTGGAGAAAGTGAGGGAAAATGCACTAACACTTTGTCAAAGAGATGGGACAGTTTTTTCACCACAAAAACTTGCACCATCACCTAAAACAAACAAACAAACAAAAAAACCCACACAAAAAAAAAGCCCTATATTTGTGCATTTTATAGAGCCCCAAAATTAAAGGTTTTGCCTACTCCCTTAACAATACACATTCCCTAGATATTCTTTAGGACTAATGGGGTTAGCATTCTCCCTGCACTGGAGGGCTGGCCCCAGTGTACGGAGGTAAGGTCTGAAGCCACAGCTGATGGATCCCCTGCTCACCTCACCTGCTTGTGGGGCAGCAAGGAGCCAGGGTGCCAACAACAGGTGCATGCAGATCATCTCTGCGCCCTGCACAGCACCCATGGGCAGCATACTCCATCCTGAGATGCAGCTGGAGATAAGGTCTGGGTCCTTTCATCTGGTCAAGGAGGTAGAATATCTCCCCTCACTTGCTGCTCAGAGCACTGGTGCCACTTTCCCAGCACAGACTGATGCTGAACTGGCAAAAGGATGAAAGGGAAAGAATCTGCCCTCTGCCAGCACGGTACAGAGTCCTTTGCATCCTGGAGAAAGGTGGAAGGCAGCACAGCTTTTGCAATCCAGTAATCAGCCTCCTCCCTGTAAGGGATGGCGATGTTGTTTTTGCAGAATGACTTAGCATTTTGTAGTTGAGGAGTGTATGGCTAAGTCCCTGTTGTTGAAGTTGTCAATGATAAGGATGTGTTCTGAGTTGCCAACTGCCATTGTGGTCGAGGATAAGAGTATATTGCTGGGGAAGGGCTGAATTGTTAAGAATAAGAGTGTATTAATAAGTAGTTTTTAGATACTTACCATAAAAGGGAACAAGTAAACAAGGCAGGTTTAGGAATTAAATCAGATAGTAGAAGGGGTAAACAAAGGCGGGACTTCCTGTGAGAGGTTTGGACACTTTGGATAGGTTGTAAACCTTGTAGTACCTAACCAACAGGGAAAATGACGTGCGGAAACGAACTCCAAAACTCACAAAGAGT
>VWZK01006962.1:8869-44056 GCA_013396935.1 Baryphthengus martii
GGTGTGGTAGTGGTGGTGGAGGTGGTGTCTTTTGAGGAAACAGGAAGCTTTATGATGCAAATAATGAACTCCAGGGCCTGCCTCAATTTTGGGTGATAAAGAACTCATTACAAAAATTGGTATCAGGTGACTGAAGTTCCTTTTCTTATCCATGCACACAAGCAATTGCTGAGCTAAGTAAAAATGTCTGATCATTAAAGGTATCTGAACTATTTATTACATGTGCTTGTCCAATTAATTTAGCTTTTTGTGCTTGTAAAGCAAAATGAGGAAGGGTGAGAATTTATGGTAGCAGATAGAGTTAGGGGGTTTTGGTGCTGACAGGGGGATTTTCTATGGGCACCCACTATAGGCTTGGGCTTGGGCTCCAGTGAGCTGCATCCCTTCTATGACTGAAGCACCAAGGGGTATTGCAGGCTGATTCACCTCCCACATGCTCCTTTTCCACATGCTGGTGTTTTATATTCACAAGCGCTGAGCGGATCCTTTCTCCATCAGATGCATTCAGGGGGTGGCTGTCAGACCACAGGGGTAACTGGGAGAGTCCCCTCATGAGTATTTTTTTGCTAATCACTTTACTTTCTCTGTGCTTGGTTGAAACTCTTCCTGTTCTGATGATGAGAAATTTAAGAGCATGCTAACACCAGTGGTAATAATTGTCTTTAATACGATGGTGCTTGTGGCTGAGCACTCATGAGATGCTGAATGCTGCCCAAGGCCGCCACTGCATTACGCCTCCAGCACCATGCCACCTCAAGTCACTCTCCTCTGAAATCAAAAAGTCCCCCAGAGATGGCTGTACAGCGCCCAGAGGTTCTCCATTTTAAACAGATTTCTGAGCTAGGCAGAAGCTCAGGAAGCTCACTCAAATGTGGTGAGTCACCTACAGACAGTGGCCCTTCCCCCACTTAAAAAACACCAGTGATGTAGTGTCAGTCCTAGAAGGGACCACGATGGTGAAGTGCTGGTGTGTTACAGTCAGCCAAGTGGCACAGACATGGGCATTGCGTGGGCTGTTGGCTTGTTGCTGAAGTCAGGGGCTGTCAATTCCCATCCCGATTGCAGAAAGGTGGGTCCTGTTCTGTGTGGGATCCTGGGTCCTGCAGGATCCTCTCTGCCTGAGCAGGAAGATGGCTGGTCAGGCGAGAAGAAATCCTGTCTAGTGTCAAACCCACCCAACTGGCCCTGTGCCTGGCCTGACCCTCATGTCAGGAAAGGCTCCTGGTCAGAACACTAAGAGTAGCACCTCCAAAACCCTGACCCCCAAGACGTGCTGCAGGTTCATTCCAGGGATGAACTTGTGAAATTGCTCCTCTTCCAGTGTTGTCTTGGAAAAAATTTGTAATGACTTTAGGAATAAGCGGGAATCAATCTAAGACATTAATAAAAAAAAGAAAAAAATTGCAATGAGTTGGTGTATGTGTTTAAATAGGCATTAGCACCCTCAGAATTCCTATGAGATGTTAATTGTCACTCATTTAAGGGATTAATCATGTCAATCTCTGGGTCTTCTGTAGCTCTGAAGAAGGGATTGGTAAACCAACACAACACGGCTTCCCCAATATCTGTCTAGATACGATCAAAGAATTAAAATAATTTTCAGTCATTCCCTTCAAGTATGGATTTCAAGATGTTCCTTCTTTGTTGTTTTCTTTGGTACTACAAACAAGAGATAGAACTCCAAATGATTGCTTTAAATGCTGGATGTTAAGAACCTGGACTGACGCAGTGGGATTTGGGCTGTGACCATTCCCCCACTGCAGTTGTGTGGTGTCCCAAGAGGAGACATAGCAGCTGGGGAGGACTAGGATCTTCTGCTTTGCCACAAACCTACATTTTCCGGCAGGAAACCCTGTGTGGGCTCTGTTGCTGGTGAAACAGGTGTTGCAGGCTCAGGCTGAAGTCCAGGGAAAAGCCTTAACGAGGTGACACAGCAAGACCATGAATCACCTGCAGGGAGAATAAACAGCCATAAAATGTTAGACTTTACCAGACTTTATATGTGACCCCTCTGGTTCATGGTGCAGCAACTGATCTTACTGAAACCCTAAACAAGTCATTTGACCCTGTTGTCCACAGCATTCTCCTAGAGAAATTGACTGCTCTTGGCTTGGATGAGCACATGCTTTACTCGGTGAAAAACTGGTTAAATGGCCTAATTCAAAGACTTGTGGTCAACGGAGTTAAATCCAATTGGCAGCCGGTCACGAGTTGTGTCCCCCAAGGGTCAGTACTGGGGCCACTCCTGTTTAATATTTTCTTCAATGATTTGGATGAGAGGATAGAGTTCACCCTTAGTAAACCTACAGATGACACCAAGATGGGTGGAAGTATGGATCTGCTTGAAGTTAGGGAGGCTCTACAGATGGATTCAGATAGGCTGGATCGCTGGGCTGAGGCCAATCATATGAGTTTCAATAAAGCCAAATGCAGGGTCTTTCACTTCGGTCACAACAGCAGCGCTTACAGGCCTGGGGAGGAGTGGCTGGAGAGCTGCCAGCCAGAGTGGAACCTGGGAGTGTTAATAGATGGCCAGCTGAACATGAGCCAGCAGTGTGCCCAGGTGGCCAAGAAGACCAACGGCATCCTAGCCTGTATTCGAAACAGTGTGGCCAGCAGGAGCAGGGAGGTGATCATTCTCCTGTACTCAGCTTTGGTGAGCCTACACCTCGAGTACTGTGTCCAGTTTTGGGCCCCTCACTACAAGAGGGACATTGAGGTGCTAGAGAGGGTACAGAGGCAGGCTACCAAGCCAGTAAAGGATTTGGAGCATATGCAGTACAAGGAATAGCTGAAGGATCTGAGGCTGGAGAAGAGGAGATTGAGAGGAGCTGCTATCACTCTTTACAATTAATTACTGGAAAGGAGGTTGTAGTGAGGTGGGGATTGGTCTGTTCTCCCTAGTGGCAAGTGATAGGACAAAGGAAAATGCCCTTAAATTGAGCAAGGGGAGGTTCAGGTTGGATATTAGAAAAAAATTATTTACTGAAAGGGTTGTCAGGCATTGGAATAGGCTGCCCAGGGAGGTGGTTGAGTCACCATCCCTGGAAGTGTGTAACAGATGGGTAGATGTTGCATTGAGGGATATGGTTTAGTGGTGTTGATAGGGCTAGGAAAAGGTTGGACTTGATGATCCTGGAGGTCTCTTCAAGCCAAAAATGTTCTATGATTCTATGATTCAAGACAGCAGCCAGATACGCTCTCCAGCCCACACTTTCCGTGTATGTGAGTAATATCCCTCTGCCTGCCCTAAGGGATTGTGAGGGCACAAGGGGGCAAGAGCTGCAGGACTGCACCTGTGATGCTCTCCCTAGCTGAATAACATCCTGATTTATTCCTTTTTTTGGGGGCAGACAGGCTGCTGCATCCCCCCTCCCCCAGGGATTCTTTTTTTTTCTGATTTGCTTCTGCTCATTGGCAGAACAAAAAACCACCAGCTTCTGTCCTCTGCCATTGATGGTTAAGATTAATGCTGAAAGCACGCCACAGTTTCAATATGAAGTTTCCATTACTTGAGCACACCACCTGCACAGGTAGCAACCTAGATCCCCTGTGAAAAAGAGAGAGAATGTGACCAGGAATGTGATGTAAGCACTGTGTATAGAAATATCCAAAACAAACAAAGTGAACAATGCTCTGGCCACCTCTCCATGGATGGCTTGTTCTTACATGGCTTTTATTTGTGGTAGCTTCCAAAATGATAGATGGTGAAGGTGCTCAGGCAGAGGGCTGCTGCTGCACCAGGTCCTGGAACCTCTGGCTTCAAGGGGTTCAATGTTTTTTTTTTAAGTCGGCAGGATGAACAAACTTTCATCTGATGATTGCAGCTTGCTAGAGGCCAGGGGCACACTACGCTTCCTGGCCCCTGTGCCTGCATCCTGAGCCCTGCCTTCCAGGCAGGAAGCTGAGTTGGTCATGGCTGGGGCATGTGAAGCCGTGTGAAGTCCTATCAAACTGAACATAGTCAGAACAAAGGCACTGTGCAGGAAGGAAACCAATGACAGGAATTAGCAACTGATTAATTACTGACATCTTGAACCTCCATGTTTCATCTGCCAAGGTGGACATCTTCTATGCTCTCTCTGCAGATACTGTTTCTGTAAAACTGCTGCTGTGTTATCTTCCCTGAGTAGCTTGTGATTTTTCGAAAATTCAGAATATGTTTTGAGCATCTCAGTGCTGGAGCCCTCTGGTACTCTGTGAAACAACTGTAAGACTCTGTCTCAAAAAACTCAGCCTCTATTCCCTGCTAAGCAAATTAAATACTCAGTATTCTCACTCCCTGTAGGTTCTATCAGTACTATAAAGCCAAGACAAAAGCAGATTTCAATGATTAGTAACAAGCTGGTCTTTCTTCCTCCAAATAATATGGAATCTGACAAACTGGACTGAACAAATTTTATGCAATAGATTTTAGACTGATGAGAGAGAAGTCTGATTGCATCTCCAAACCCAACCTAAGCAGCAGAATTAAAATCCTCTTGAGCTTCCCCTTTCCTCAGCTGGTCTCTATTGGGTGCAACTTGGCATGGTTTGGGGAAAAGCAGCTTCCCACCCCTTGCATGGAGAGACTGGACTGATCCCTGGGAGTCATGTTTATGTTGCATTTGGTTTGCTTCTGCTGGCTTCAGACATTAATCTTGCAATGTCAGGAAACCAGGAAGAGATAAAGAGCCAAACTGAGGGAACTGGTGTGGATTCAGGCTATTTAAAGCACTTTTGGCACAGAGGCTTTGAAATTACAAAAGAGCTCATAAAAGGAAGTCCTGTTGCTAGGTGACATTAATTGCCGTGTATAGAGCTCCAGGAAGAGAGGAGAGAAACATCTCTTCTGACTTTCAAGTGAAAAATGCTGCTGAGCAGTACACATAACCCAGTCACTAAGTAGGTTCTAAGTGTCTCAAGTGATACCCTGGCTGGAGAGCAGCTTTCCATGCTCCTTTGGTGTGGAGTGGCCACAGGTGAGACTGCGAGAGCGAGTCTCATCCTCCTCAATCTCAGCATTTTGAGGGAGCTGAAATGTAAGTAACAGGCTGTACCTCTGGTCAGGGTGGATGAGAAGAGTGAAAGAACCCCCAAACTGCCATGAAAACAAACATAGGTCTGGCTCAGCTGGTTGACTTGGCAACTCAAAATGATGTCCTTACACAGCTTTGGCTGCTTCAATTCACTTCTCAGGCTTCTTTTTTCTTTTCACCCACCCATATTAACAAATTCTTATCTGCTCATTTTCCACTGTCCTTGCCTGATGAATATCCCTACAGCTGTGAAGTATTATCGTAAGCTGATTAAGATGCATGCGAGGTAACAAGGTAAAATGCATCCTGCTCCAGTTGGGAATATGTTAATGGCCTAAATATATTTTGCCACAGGGTAACACTTTTTCCTTTGTCTTCACCAGATTTCAGAGATATGACTCTGAAGTCCTTATACTTGCAGCGATTTTGCCTTTCTTTCAAGTGTGAGTGCTTGACCAACCTGGGTCAATGATGGGAGAACAAACCAAACTCACTGCTGCAATTTAGGGTTTTGTTTTCAGTACGGTTGCTGGGAGCCAAAGCAGTAGTTAAGTGCTGCTAATGAGCAGTTTCAGAAAGCGGAAGTTCTTTCTACTCAGCCGTGCAAATGAGGTAAATGGTTCTGCTTGTGCAGAGCAATCCTAAAGCAGTCCTTCCTTGAGCTGTGCCTCCTTTGCCCACTGGCCTTGCCAGATAACAATGACCTGGAGTCACAGTTTTTTTTTTCCATCAGGTACTGGCTCCCGAAATCCCACCTGTTCTAACATCTGCTTTCATGCACAGGTTTTTTATATACTAAATACCTAGTCTCCACTTGCAAAGGTATGTGTAAAGAGAAGACTTTACCAAATGTTTAAACTTGATGAGTTTGTCAGATCTAGCTCAGAGACAGGCTAGTTTACACCTCAGCCCCCTGAAACATCGCTGAATGAATGTCCTACAGTATTGCTAGGGGTAACTGCTTGCAAGCTGGTGACCAGTCTTTTGAAAGTGTTTCACTCGGCAACTCAAGTCTTCAGCAAGGTTGTATTGACATCAGAGAAAGTATGTCAGAACTTCACACTGTGGCTTGACTTGATGTTAATTCTTTGCATATTTCTATCACTCCAAAATACCAACTATTTTCATAGCAAAGCCATAAGCAATCAATGACCTTCTGTCAATGTTTATGGTCAGGGCCATCCACTAGACCTGTAACAGNTTATATGAGATGGAATCTCTTGTTGGTCTGTCTAAGGTACCATCTCTCCTGGTTGCTCCTCCCCACAGGTGCAGCCTTTTACTTTCTGCACCCCTCAATGTGTTATGCAAGATCTAGCAGTGGCCTTGGTCTGCACACCAATCCTTGGTTGTAACTCTAAAAGTTGAATGTTATCACTACTAGCAGCAGGCACTGCCTGTGGAAACATGCTGCTAACTTCTGAAGGCGCGGTTAATCGAAGGAACTGAGCTGAAAAGTAAAATCACTAAACGGAATTGTTCTGTTTTAACTCAAACCAGGACACCTTCTCTTCCTTTTTGCAACAACTTTTATAAGAACAATGAAATGCTCAAGAGACTTTCCACTAGCGGTCTATGTTTTCCTAGGGTGGCTGGGAGAAGCTGAACAACCCCACTATTTGGTCCATAGTGGGGAAGGCCTAGGATCACTAATCTCTTTAGCCCAAAAGAAAGGTGGGTCATGCAGATATTTCCCACTCAGGGAACCATCCTCTTGCAGGTAATGATGATGAGGTTTCACTGGGGTGATGTTGACTGACAGCCAGTGCTTCCTCTGGCATTGAGGTTCATTGCCTAATGATGCGTACCATCAAATACAAGATTTTTCTTCTTGATGTAGTTTTATATTCCTTGCCCTAATGTAACTTATTTGTATTTTACTGTTGACTGGTCAAAATAATTGACAGTTTCCTCCATATATAACATCCTCTACAGAATCTACAGGCTGTTGGTGCTGCAGCGCCCATCCATTTTGCTTCATTGTTATACTGCCTGTTCAGCAGTCACAGTTACAGTAACTGGTTACAGCCGTCTCCAACTGGTGGAGACAAAATCATCTTTAAAGAAGTGTTCCTAGCAGGTGCGGGAATTGTAGCTTGCCAAGATGCCATGCTGATCCCAGCTGCATTGCCTGAGGGCAGAGACACGCTTCTGTCAGTCTGCAGCTCACCATGGGAGATATATTTTCCTTAATCACAGAAGAGTGGGTCATAAAGAAACACTAGGGGCTGGGCACTGGCCCTACGTTTTAATAAATGCAGGGGTAGTTCCTAAAGTTGTTCTGATGTGACAGAAATAGCAGAGTCTTTCAATATGTTGCTGTTTGTGAGTGGTAAGCCTGCCCTGGGCAGGGTTTGCCAGGCCTAATTGGATGACACAGGCTAGAGGGGACAATAATACTGTAGAAATGGTCTTTTTTTAGAGTGAAAATAATTCTTTGGAGGAAGATGGTAGGGTGAACAATGACACAAAGTGAAATTCCTGTGATCCAGATGAGATTTCCAAAATTTATCTCCCATATTATCCTTTTATTTGATTTTACCACTTGCTTCTTTCTGTTTTCAGCTTCCTGAGCAGGGTAAACAGCAACGTGCAGTTTGCTACTGAACCAAATCCTGCGTCATCTGATGTGGAGCCGTTGTGTCCAGTGTTACGGAGTGTGCGGGGACTCAGGGAGGTTCTTGCCCAGAGATAAAAGGACGGAAGGAAGGGGAAAGAGCTGCAGTTTGTAAAAGATTTAGTGGGTTACCCATTGCCAGAAGAAAAGCGAACCAGTTAATCCATGGAGCCTTCCTGTAACCATGATTGTGTTTAGATTTTCAGCTGACAGCATTTTCTATGGCCTTTCTCTTCTAGGTCTCATTTCTAGACTACTATCAGCCCAGACCTCATCACAGCCAGCAGTATGGGATCTCTGCAGTGTACGTATCTCCTGGGAGTGAGCTCCAGCTCTTGTACCCATATACTAAGTGGGTACTGTTTGTTAAGGCAGTCCAGGATACCCTGAGTATGGTGAGCTAATGCAGAGCTCACCTAGTCCAAAGGGTAATTCATCTTCTTATCATTATTTATGCATTTGTGCACCTTTCAGGTGAGTGCAGTTTCACTTGTGGAGATTGTTGCACCAGTGCTCAGTGAGCTACGCTGGTGACTTTTTGGTATATTGTGCAATTCATGAGATGTTTGTCAAACCTCTGGAGCCTCAAAGATTTTGTATTTTCTCAGATGATTCTGAGTGGTGGTAACAGTACAAAACCAAAAGGACATATCCTTGATGCCGAAATCCTCTTCTTGTCTCCCCTATTCTCAGCACACGGATTAAATAGACTTGCAAGATAAACTCTGTAATCAAAGGGTAAAATTCAGAGTCTGTATAAACAGGAGAATAAATCCAACAGTACGTTAGAAAAGAGGGAGTAATTACTATTTTAAAATGTAATCTCATGGATTTAATGCTGTGTACTTGCTTCATATTGTGACTGAAAGTGGTGCTTATCTAAGCTGGAAATTCTTTGAAAGACAGGAGTGTGTTTGAGCTCTGCAGTACAGATGTTCCCTCTGATTTGCAAATACGCGCACAGGGGTACAGACACTCCTGGAACAAGCTGCAAAATGAGAAGGGGAAACTAGGTGATAGAGACAAGAAAGAAATGCTGAGCAAGGTGCAGATGTAGCTGTAAATTAACCAATAGAGATAGGGAGTGATGGAGGAAGGAGTGTCTTTGGGAAATGGTCTGAAGTTGTTTTCTGTGTGGCAGAACTTGAAGCCATCACACAGCCCCAAACCTTTCTGTGAGCTCTGAACATGACCATACACTAACTATATAAATACTACAGTTATAGGTTGAAAGGCAGATGTAATACACCATTTCTGATGACTTTGCACAAAGACATTTCTCATTTTTTTCAAACCTGCTGCTTGGAGTGAAACTGTGGGACGTATGTGGAATTAACAAACCCCTACATATGGGAACCAAAACCAGTGCTAGCACAGGCAGCCAAGAAGCAAGTTGCCAACATTTTACTACAGCTTTCCTCCCAGTTCATCGTTTGCTCCCACTTCTACTGACGATTTCCACGAGATGGAGCTATGCTAGCATGGGTTTGGCAGCAGTCCCCAGAGAACAGTACGCTACTGCATATTTTATTTTATTTTATTTCCATGACAACATTTCTGAAGTGGGTAGGCTTTTATGAAAAATCATCATTCGAAAAAAAGAAGTACCCAACAGAAACTGTTGAAGCTCATTGCACATTTTGCCTGGCTGCATCATCAAAAGGGTCTTTTGCTCTCAGGGGATGCAGGTATTTATTCAGAGCAACTTTGCCCTACCCTGGGTCAGGTGCTGGGGTGTATATCCAGCTTCACCTCTCCAGAGGATTTATTTTGTCATGGCTAAGGAAACTTTCAATGCCCTGTGTCCCTGGGGGCCCACTCTGCACATGGTCAGAGCGGTGGTCCTTTGACACCCACCAGCCCTTGCCCACAGCCTTGGTCTGCTCACCTCATCCTACTGGGGCAGCCATCTCCCTTTGCCAAGTTGCAATGACCCCTCGTGCAGCATTTTTGTCCTATGTGTTTTAATCTAGTTTTATCTGTTTCCATGCTCTGTCTTCTCTGCACTGCAGCACCCGCTTGTTCCCTCTCTGCTTTGCCCCCATCAACCCTATTTCCCGTTGAGTCACAATGTAGACAAGAAATTGTGCAAATGCTCTTCTGTGATGTACGCCTGCAAAACTTGTGGAATGACCTGGTCGAAGACCTGAGGAGCCAAGCTTCTCCTGCCCCTGTTGTTTGCTCATGTTTTTGTTACAAACAGCAGCAGTTTAGGGAGAACCTTTTTGTGTAGGGAGTTTCGACAGAAGTTGTCAAAATCAGTGACAGGTTTAGATGCAATATTTTTAATGCTTGAAAAAAGGGTACCCTGAAAACCTCTTGTTCACTGCTTGCATTGCAAGCTGTTTAGGGCTGTGCCAGCATTGTCACGAGAAGCTGATACTCATTTGCACACAGGAGAGAAGGGTCATTGCTGTGATGAGGTGTTGCTGGCATCGCATGCCTGTTCCTGAGCATGCATCCATTCACAGAACCAGCGGACAGGAGTTTTCATTCAAACCAAGTTCCCAGCACCCAAGGCAGGTTCCTCCTCATACCTGTCACAGCAGAGATCTGGCTGCTGCTTCTTAGCCACTCGGAGTCTGAAATCCTCACTGCTGCAGGATCTGGCTAAGTGGAAACCACAGCAAGATAAATAAAGGTCAGCTATATGCGGCAGGGGTCTGCCATTGGCAGATCTGGTAACACTACACCTGTACAAATTCCCATGTGAAATCTTAATTTGCAAAGACTGGAGTATAAGTGTGTTTGGTGGAGCTTTTATGGGTCTTTTTCCCAGCATGTATTAACATCTTTCCTTCTCTGCCACCAAGCCCACACGTTAGAGAGAGCTAAAAGTCACCTTTGGAGGAAATCTAAAAACCTCTTGTGAGTTCCCAAGCAGAGGGTTGTCCTCTTTGCAGGCACCTCTGGGACAGACTGAAACTTTGACATGCTGTCAGCACACAGCTACTTGGCAAGCACTGTCTGTCTCTTGCTTTTCAAGACCAGGCCAGAGACAATATCAGCATAATTTCAGTTTCTTTACTCTGAAAACCATCCTCAGCAGCTGAGGAGTGCACCTGGGAAGCCCCAAGGATCAGGCAGCCATCAGATGTCTCTGCTACTGAGGAGTATTTAGCTATGGTTCCCCCAGATGAAGTTAACTCATCTTTCGTCTCCTCTCCAATCTACCAGCGTGATCTTCTTTGAAGTGATTTTGCTTGGGCCAATTTGTTGTCCTTCCACGAAGTCATTAAAATCCTCTAATACGGCTTATTTAAACATAGCTTTGAAAGCCTAATTTTCATTTAAAAGTTGGTCTATTTGTGCATGCCTAGCACGTAGTTACTGTGTGCCTCATCTGGGCACTTGACATGCTGGCCTATCTAACTCAAGTTCGCACACACACATGGTTGTGTGGGTGCATAGACATGCCACGGGCACGTCCAAATATAAATGACCGTTTGAAATCATCAAAGAAAACATGCAATATGGAATTGCCTGTGAGTGTTCAGGAGTGTAATTCTTGGGGGTGGCAAAGTGTCCATAGCTCTTTATGAATTTCACTGCTGTGAAAATTCCCTGAGACCAACCAGTTCAGGTCCCAAAGTTCCTGACTCACTCTGCCTCTGGGAAGGCCACTGGATGGAGAGAAGGAGGGAGGGAGCAGGCTAATTGTAGCATGTAGGAGCGTGACACTGGCAATACTTGCTCCAGGAAAAGAGGATGAGTGAAAAATTGGTGAGCTGAAGTAGATTATTTCCATTGTGTGCAGGTCCCTGTTTTGGGCCAGTAACCAAGCTGTAGCACAGCAGAGGGATCATCTTGCTTACGAGCTCCCCTGCAAGCCCACCACCCAGAGCTGGGGAGAGCTGAAAACACCTGTCAAGGAGTGCCTGCTCATGGCCACAAAATGTACACAGAGTGGCAGATGATTGTGCTCTACGTTTCTTCACCAGAAATAAGATTAGGCATGTGATAGCTCTTTCTAAATATCCGTGCCATGGATATTTATTCTTTTCATGTGAGAAGAAAAAAAAGTAGTAAAAGGATCTAACAAACCACAATATAAATATTACTATTTGAAAGATCTGTGCTAGGAATTGCTTGAACTTCCATGAGTTTCACATGACAGGGGTGTGTGAGATTTGGGTTAGTGATTATTTAAGCCAGGATGTGATTGGACCTTAGGATTTAAAAGGACTACACTTGCTTATGAAGTGGGTGTTTAATTTCTCTTCATTTTCTTCTTCTCTTCATGTTCTTTCTAAATGTTAAAACTACAAATTAACACACCCTTGGTCCATAGCACAGGACAAACTTTGCTAATTTTCTCCCACCTCAACTCGTATTAACTGCTTTTCTCTGGTGCTACTAATGCCACAAATTCTCTTTTTAAGCAGTTCCCACTGATGTGCGCATGCACACACACAGGAAGGCGTGTGTTTCATAACAGGTTTTTGTGCTCGTGACTCAGAGCTGAGCTATTAAACCATAACACAGGGCTGACATCTGGAATTCACTTGGACATTTTTGTCATGTGAATATTGGTAGCCATGATTTGCTACTGTCCTTTCCCCCAAAATACAGCTGCCTTTTTTTTTTTTTTTTATTTTCAGGTCATAAAAACAGAAGGAGGAGATTTTATTGACCCTGTTATGTCACTTGATCAATATATATAAAATGTTTTGTCCAAGCTTGCTTAAAATGCACATGTATTCAGGGAGTTTGACAGACAGATCTCTCTAGAGAAGTCTCTGCTTTGACTTTGCATTTAAAATGATTGCTTACCATGACAATATTCAGAAAACTGCTTATTTTTGCTCAGTAGGAGTCTGTGCTTGCTTAGAGCACAAGCAGTCACCTGTTGGCTAGGAAAGTGGGGTAAGAATTGCAGATGGATTGCCCTGGTGTTTGAATCGAATTAGTTACATTAATTCCTTCAAATGAATGTCTCTCATTCAGCTGGTTTTAAAGTAAGATTGAAATATATCAGCATTTGCTGCAATATGGAACAGCTTCTCTTACTTGTGTCTCACAAGCCACTGTGTACTATTCCAAGGCTGTTTGCTATGGGCTGGTACAGTCCTGTGGAGATTAAGATTTTGAATTCGTCTTGTAAATATTGTGGGGATACCAGACAGAGTGTTGTAATTAATGAAGTATTGAATCTCACATTGATACTAAGTATTTAACAAAAATGGCCATTTATCTACCACTGTCATGAGTCTTAAGCAAAAGGGGTGAACTGGGGCAATTGTTTCTGGCTCTGGCTCAGGAAAGCATCTAAGTATAATTTTCAATCCAGCCCTATAAGCATGTTTCACTTTGGCAACCAGCTGGTTTTCCATTGATTTTGAGAAGCTTGTGTGCCTGCTTCAGCGCCGCTTCAGAAAGAATGGAGTAGGTGCTGTTTGAAGCCTTTACTGACTCTTTAAGAGTAAGTATAGTATGTCTTCAAGGTACGTTCTTTGCCTGTTGAGGGGCTGCAAAAGAGGGGTGACTTTGCCACCAGGTTGAAGGAAGGTGATCACGAAGGTTTCTGAGAGATGGACACATAAAGATTTGTTGCAGAGGCTTTGCAGTCTTTGGCTGCTGGAGTAAAAAGTGGCAGTGTTGGTGCAGCATCAAGGTGTCTTTGGGTGACATAGAAGTGAGTTAATGTCACTCGAAGTAGGGTTTTTAATGTGGCTTCGTGTAAGGCCTCTCAGGCTCAGCAGGGAAGGCTTCACCTGCAGCACTTGGTCTATGGCACAGATCTGCCACGTATAGCTAACGCTGGTGATCACTTGGCAGAGTGCTCTGAGCTGACAGCTTTCTTTCTTTTTTTTTTTTTCTTTTCAAGTAGTTGTGTGTCAGACCTATCTGTCATATCTATTCTATTCACAGTAACTGGGTAAAAATGTCATGCCAGTGCTTTAGAAACTAATTTGTTCTTCTGGGATATCTGACTGTTCCTGCTGTTTAGGTAATCACACCATGCCAAGGGAGTCTCATAGTGGCAGGCTGTGATGCTTAAACATATGGTGGGTGGGAGGGCATCCTGTCCAGAACTTTCATCCTCACAGCTGCACTTCGCCACCAGCTGGACAAGGTGTATCAACATTTGCTCCACTCTCCTGTCAAGATTAAAGTGGAATATTGCAAACTCCTACAAACTGATTTCTTCATCACAACACCTCTAGCACTAGTGTTGCCCTGAGTTGTACCCTTGTAAAAAGGTTTTCCAGTGCATATGAATATGTATGTTAATGTGACTCTGGTGTCTGTGCCCCTGATTTTAGGAGGCTGTCCTGGGTAGAGGTGGCAATGGCCAGAGCAGTGTCAGCCTATATAGAGCCCAGAGCAGGCAAGACTGCCCTTGTCCATCTCCCTGAGCTGGTGTGCAAATATAGCTGTGTTTAGCTGCTGGCAGCTCTGTTTATGTGGGCACACAAAAGTATTGTGCTATAAACAACAATTAAAACTATGATGTGAAAATGTCGAAGTCAATCTCAATTTTGGATATAGCCAGACCCGCTACTTTTTTTCTCATTATGATGAGAGCTTACTATTACAGTTATCCAGTGCTTCTGATTGTCAAACTCTGTTTTGAGTCACTTCGTAGCTTTTCATAAAGTGTGACACTCCTGGGCCAAGCTGATTTTGCTGGAAAACTTCATCCAAACCAGCTTGGCCATTTTTGAGCATAAATCTTGTGCACATAAATCCTGATGCACACCATGCCCTGGGGCTCTCCAAGCTCACTGCATCCTTTGGGGCAGCTCAGTGGGGCCACACACCCAGGGACTTGCATTAGTCTGTCCCGGTGCCTTCGCCATTGACTAAAGTATGAACCATGCCAGTGGAGCCCAGCATTGTGATCCAGCTTGGGGATGAGTGATTTATGCTTCTCCAGTGCAGGATGGAACGGGAATGGGGGGGACTGTCTCTCAGTCTGGTCTCCACTGAAGATCACAGTTTTGGCTTGCTTCTTGTAAAATGAAAATTATTAACTCCCACACCTCCTTACTCCTTGCCCATCTCCCCAGGCTGCCATGATAATTAACAGGTTGTTTCTGAAGCACTTGTGTACTGTAGTGGCATGGGAGAAAAACAGGAGGAAATTAATTGATCTGTCTTCAGAGTAGGGTTTTGAGTATTACAGAAAACAAGACTGTTAAACATTAAGGAGAACGCAGAATGCTCTACACGGTCCTCACTCACCCTGGGTACTTAATGGAATGTTTTCCCTGGAAAAAAAATTATGTGATCATGTTAATTAAAGGCTATTCCAGAATGCTTCTGTACAACGGGGAGTAATTGAAGTGATGCTGAATGAATGCCAGTTTTACATTACCTAACTGGTCTGATTTTTCAACCATAGTAATGTTCTTATATTTATTTTTTAGGGGAATGCCATATGAAAGAAAAATGTTTTAGCAAAATACCATACTGAGCAGAGTAAATTACACCAATAGGGTTTTTGCTACTCTGTTCCTGATAGAGAAAATGAAGAAGGATAGTAAACAGAGCAGAAAAACAATAGTGTGTACATTATATATAAACAGGTACTGTAAGAGCAGTGATCTGTCTGGCATAGTAATGAAGTCAAGTCTTTGGACTAATATGATTTCACAGCAAGAAATGGTAGTAGAGATCTGCTCAGCTGATTCTGTATGAAATGGTTGGGACTTACTCACATGAAACTACAGAAAAGGTTAAATCTTAATTTTATTAAATGGTGAGTCACAGCAGACAGGGTGACTTTATGGCTTTTCTGAATTCCTAGCTTTCCTTGTCTCCAGCTTGTTATTTATTAGAGCACTGCACAGCTCCGTGAACTCCAAGTGGGTACTGGGTTCACAAATCTGTGGTGTTAACCCTCTTGCCCAGGCTCCTGCCCTTACTCCTGTACAGTGCTGTCAGCCACCATATTTGAAGACATTGCTCTCTCACTCTCTTTGGTTTCTCCCTGTATACCTCTGGTAAAAAAAAAAAAAAAAAAAAAAAGACATTCCTGCCCTCCTTTTGCAGCTTGGAAGGCCTGGCACAAGACCATGTTGGTTGCTCAGCAAAATGAGAGTGGATTTGTATCCGCAGGTTTCCAGGTATTGTAGACTACCAACTCCTAATCTGATCTCCTCTGTGATTTGTTACCCTCTTTCTTCGGGCTAAATTGCTCATTTCTTCATTCCTCCCTGGAAGCCCCCTGTGCTGTTTTCAGACTTCCCTTTCTGAACTGGGTCAAAAGCTTTGGCCTTTTACAGGTAGATTCCACTCAGAATTACTTCTACTGGGACATTTCCGAGGAAAGAGAAAAATCTGATTAAAAATAGGAAAATCAAACTACACACAATGTAATTAACCCTGAACCTGTTGGAAGATCACCTGATTTTTAACACGGTTTGTAACCATGAAACTGGGCAAGGGCAGATAGACATCATTATTTGATCTTATCTTTATTGCCATTGTTGTTTTTGATCTCCATTTGTCCTTTCTTATTTTTTTATGCTCTTTTGTGCCTTGCTTCAAAGTAGACTATAAAACCTTTGGGGCAAAGACCGGTGGTGCGGTGGTAAATGAGAAGGACAGACTGACTCCCTCACCTTGACTTGTCCAGCCTTGACTGTGGGAGATGGGTGAAAGCGGCACTGCTGATGGAAAGGACAGGTAAATCTGTCCTTGGAGTGGGGAAATTGACTTGTGGCTGTGTCATGGACAGGGACTGAGTTTGCCTGAGCAGCTTATCTGAAATGCTTGGTGTCCAGGGGAGTAGCTACTTGGGGCACCTGTGCAGCAGCCAGGAGCCAGCCTGGCCAGAGCTGTGACCTGTTACTGACCAGAAGCCTCAGCAAAGCAACACAAAAGAATCTGCCTTTGCCAAAAAACACCAAACAAACACAGAAATGTCAGATATCTGTAGCTTTAGCTTTTCTATTGTTTTCATTCCAAGGGGATCTCCATGAAAAGTTTCAATTATTCACTGCAGAGGCACTAATCTCCAAGACACTCTCAAATACAGATTATTTGTTATTGTCAGATTTTACACAGTCGAAAAGAATAATACGAGGAAAAGCCAGAGGTAAAATAGACAATACAGAAATATCAGAAGATTAATTTAGAAATATACATTGATCTTTTTAATGCTTTTAATTGTGTCCAATGCTTCAGGGAATAAATTGTATGAAGAAATCATAAATCAGGGAGGAATAGTTGTGAAAGAGCTGGGTCTTAAACACATGGCACAATGCAAAAGCCCAAGCCTAACCAGAAACGCTACTTAAAATGCAAATATCAAACAACAGAGTGCCAGTAGCTCTATTTTCCCTAAAGACTAATCTCTAGACTTCATTAGCATGGTTCAGGGGCATCTTACCTTTTCTTGACCTTTTACTTTTCCCTTGCTTGATTTTTGTCTCTGTCCCTTACCGCAAGAAAGAACAGCACAAGGACCTTATCATTTGACTTTTAAAAGTATTAAAGATGAAACGTGCTAAACTCCTGAAAGAAAGTCAAAGCAGTGGCTATTGATCCATTTTAATGTGAGGTTTCTTCATTTGTATTGGCAATTTCTTGGGCACAGGTCTTTACAACTCTCCCCAGTTATGCATAATGGCTTCCGTCTGAGAAATTCTCATCTCTCACTAGTGATATCTATATTTCTAATCCACTATGAGTGAATGATATAGAAAACTGGACTGGGGTTTTATAATCAAAGGGGAGGTGTAGGTGAAGTCATTAGCAACAAACCTGCTCAAGTCAATTGGAATGCTGGAAAACTGGTGAATCAAAAGTAAAGATTGTTGTAAGAGGTTTGGCTAAGGTTGTTTTTTTGTCCATCACTACACAACATTTTCATTGAATAGAGACAGATTATTTAATTTGCTGATGACACCGAGGTGAGAGTGCTGTGAGAACAGCTCAGGAGGGATTTAAATTCTAAAGGATCTCAAGGAATTAAAGATTTGGGCTCAATTCAGTAAAGACACATCCAAAGCTCTGCTATCTCAGAAACAATGAAATGGATGGGCACAGGTGGGAAAGGGCTACATGGTCTGGAGTTTGGCAGAAGGACCTCTGGGGGTATGTAGTTTTTGCAAGACAAATATGAGGCAACATTATCTTCCAGGTATCCTGTGGGGGAAAAGTGGCATTAGAGATAGTAGTATGAGCTGCAGGAGGATGCGCTGAGCCTGTGACAGGACAAGCCAGCTCAAGAGCTGTACTGACTGTGGAGAAGCCAGACATCAATTGGAAAAAGTCCATAAAAGGCTGGTAAGAGTCCTCAGGGAAGCAGCAAATGGTGAAAGGTTGAGGGATTTTCAGCTGAAATAATGGGAGACTAAGACAAGAAGAGAAAAATGTTTCAGCTGCAAACAGTAGTGAAGAAGTTTACGATTTGAAAATGGTGAACACTCGCTGATGGTAACGATGGTGAACTCTAGGAACAGATTGTCAGTTTTCAAGAACAATAGGAGGAATATCTCCCAATACTGACACTGGAACAGCTGATTCCTTCTTGGGACAGTGGTAAGAAGTTCATAATTTTTAAATCCTTTTGAGCTATGTGCTTCTATAATTCTGCAATACAAATATTTAAAAGTATTTTACACTAGCAAACTGAAAGAGCAGATAACCTGGCTTCAGGTTTCTCTTGCTTAGTATGCTTAGCATCAAGTGGTATCGCTTTGATTTTCATGGCAGGAAGTGTCTTGGCTCACTGTCAGAAATGGTGGTGCAAAATGAATGAAAAAATAACAAGTTTGCATTCTGGGGAGAAGTTCCTTCTGCAGTTAATTGTGGCTGCAGTCTGACATGAGCTGAATGTTTGAAATCTCACCACTTCTTTTATGACTTCATCATGAGCTCTGAAAGTCACTGCTTCCCATAGGCTTCCATTTTTGTGTGTCTGTTGGCCAATGTGATACTAGACTTCATAGTATATAGCCTGGCTGAAAACAGGTAACTATCAAATGCAACCTGTTTGGAACTTGGTGGAAGCAACAGCTTGTTTCTGGCATTAAATTCCTGTAAGTCTGTTTTGTGGTAAAGTACGAACTGTGACTCCTACACGGGAAACAAAAAACTAAGAATAGTATTAGTAGGAATGTGGCTTTGCTTTTTTTTCTTAGTAAAGAGACAAGTGAGTAAGATGTAGCCTGCAGAGTGGCAGGAAAGGCAGCTGCGTATAGGGGAAAGTTTTGAAAATTCTGGGTAGGATCTAGTGGTTTTGGCATGTGGAAAGGTAGACTGGATTTGCTAGTTCTTAACTATGACAGAGAACTTTGTACTGTAGCTGAAGCAGTAATTACTTTCTCAGATAATACTTTTTTTGAACTGCTTCTCTTATATGTGTACTATAGTCAAATTTTAAGCAGTTATCTGGGGGTAAGTCAAATGTGTTAAGTAAGCATCTGAATATGATGCTTCCAGCTGCAGTACAATTCCTGTGGAGTCTCATGGAGTTTCAGACTTTTTTTTTGCGGGGCATGGAAGAAGAAATTTCAACCACATTCATCAAAATTGAACAGTTTTATAAAATCAGGTATATTTTCCTGGAATTTCACAAAGAAAGGAGAATAGTTAACATTTTTTTCTGGCGAGACATTTGAATTATGTTTAATCATTCCAAAAAGCTCCTCCCCTACCCCCAACTGGACACTTAATATTGCATTACAATAAATATAAGTCAGAGTAATACCAGGAGGCTTTGATTTTGTTGATTCCACAATGTTTGGACGACTGAAAAACAAATGTTGTTACAGAACCTGACTTGTTTAAGAAGTGGTAACTTGAAGGATATGCTCCAGACTGATGGGGGAAAGACAAGTCTTGCATAGCTCTACTTTGAAGCTTCCTCACTTCATCGCTTTTTCGCATTAAGAAGATCAAAAGAAAAAACCCAAGATATCCTGGCAAGCCAGATTTTGAACCACATAGTTAGGAAATTAAGCCTAATGGTGAGAAGCTTCCCAAAGCTTCCAACAACTAGCTCCAAAAAACAAGGTTACATCTCCAGCTGCTCTCTGTTCCTCTGACATTGCCCTAGGATACCCACATTGCCTGCAATTGCTCAGTGAAAATGGTCAGCAGAGGACTGCTGCACAGCTCACAGAAGTATTTCATTGGGTGCAGCGTCGACCTCCATTCTCACACATCTGTTCTTGAAGTGGTGGAGTCTGCGAGACACCTTTTCTCTGGTGTGGGTAGAGCTTAATGCAGAAGACCTGTGCACAGGTTCTACTGCAGACGGTGCTCAGTGTGTTATCATGCTCTGCTCAAAGACCACTTTCCCGGAGAAGTGGTGGGATTCATGGGGGCTGCCAAATCTGAAAAAAAGAGTCCCATAGCAGAAGAGGATTAGTTGACAATTATGACATGTCATTTCCACTTCTTCCTTATTTTTAGTAACTGAACTGTTAATTTGCAACCACAAGCTCCTCCCTAGGATGAATTTACAACAAAGCTGGTGAAAGAAAGCACCGTTCCGTTGATTCACTGGTTATACAGAATTAGCTCCAAACCACAGAGCCCCATCAGAGAGGGCCTGTGTGGAGCTGATGCAGTTACCATTTCATCACATCATGTATTTGAAGTGAGTGTATGTAAATCCTAAAAGACAAGATCTAGTTCTCCTGCATCATTTTCCTTTCTTTAGTTGGGAAGTGCAGCTTCCATTTGCTGAGAAATGATTGCTGAAGATATTAAACAAGACAAAGTAGGTCACCTGTTTGCCTCCAAACACTGAAGTCAGGTTTAGGACGTACCTTCATGTATATCTGCTATGTTCCACTAAGCTTGCAGTCCTGCTGATCAAACAGCTGCAGTGGTCTGACCAATTATTTCATCACAGAATCATAGAATGGTTCAGGTTGGAAGGAACTTTAAAGATCATTCAGTTCCACTACCATCCTGCCATGGTTAGATCTGATTGCTCAAAGCCCCACCCAACCTAGTCTTCAACATTTCCAGAGATGGGGCATCCACAGCTTCTCTGGACAACCTGTTCCTGAATCTCACCACCCTCACAGTAAAGAATTTCTTCCTAATAGCTAAACTAAATCTACCCTCCTTCAGTTTGAAACTGTTATCCCTCACCCTATTACTACACTCCCTGATAAAGAGTCCCTGTCAGTCTTTCCTGTAGGTGATTTTAAAGTACTGGAAGACCTCTACAAAGTCTCTCTGGAGCCTTCCCTTCTCCAGGCTAAACAACACCAACTCTCTCACCCTGTTCTCACAGGAAGGTGCCACAGACCTCTGATCATCCTCATGATCCATCTCTGAACACACTTGAGATCCGTGTTGTTCTTTTGATGGGGTTTCCACAGTTGAACACAGCACTCCAAGGGGGGTTTCATCAGAGCAGAGGGACAGAACTCCTTTGAACTGCTGGCTGTGTTTCTTTTTATGCAGCCTAGGATATGGTTGGCTTTCTGGGCTGTGAGCACACATTGCTGACTCATATTCAGTTTTTCATCCACCAACATCCCCAAGTCCTTCTCTGCAGGGCTGCTCTCAATCCACTCATCACGCAGCCTGTATCTGTGTTTGGGATTTCCCTGCCTGAAGTGCAGGACCTTGCACTTGGCCCTGTTGAACTTCATGATGTGCACATATGCCTGTGCTGTCTGTGGTCCGTATCTATGTTTCTGGGTTAAAGTTTGACATTGTTAGCATCTTCCCATTCATTCTACTTCAGATAAAGCAGAAATCTTCAGAGGCCTTTGACTGCCTGTAACCTACCCAGGTTAAACAAAGCTCCTTGCTTTAGGGAAGGCTAGTGGATTTGAAAGTTAATGTGCATCTCCAAGGGTGCTACCAGGCTCCCTGAGTAGGGTTGGGCATCATAAGGTCAGGTTATTCCCAGGAGAGGGAACAAGAAAGCTGTAGAATATATCTGGAGACTGAAGCTTTGATATACAGGAATGCAAGAGTTAGCAGTCTGCAAGCTGCAGCTGTAGGTTCCCTTTGCAACAGCACTTCCACCCTAGCGTCTCGGGTGTTCAAACATTGCAGCTCAAACCCGCAGAGCCTGTGATGTGGACCACAACATTCTGGCTAACTTATCATTGCAGGCAAGAGGCAGAGGTGCTCTGTGTGACACATACAGTTGTTTGTCCGTTTAATGTTTATTTTAGTGAAATCTTTTTCCTGAAGAAAAAAAAAGTGGGGAAAATCTCTCTCTCTCTCATACCTAAAGGGTACCTGTCGGAAGCTCTTCAGCTTCATAGAGTTTATGAAGGGTGATGACTGTGTCTGTTCTGCAGTCTGCCATATAATCTTGGAACCATGCTTGCTATAAGGCACCCTACAACCTGAATCCCTCAACAGTAGCTGTCACACCAGGATTTTTTGTCTGCACACCAGAGTTTCCTTGCAAAGCTTGGATCTTGGTATGCTTGTGTCACACTGGGCTCACTCAAGGTGTGGAAGATTTAGATTTCAGAATCCCTTTTGAACAAGGCAGAAATAAGACTTAAACCTCAGTCTATCCCCTTTCTGGTAATTATTTTAAGCAAAGGTTCAGACTGTAGTATTCGGCCTTTTTCTCTCAGCAATGTTGTAGGTCTAATTTTTGTTCTGATATGAGATGAAAATGTTTGACCTTCAGAGGCCCCCAGAGAACTCCAGGCCAGTAATCAACATTTCAGATAAAGATAAATCCACCTCCATGCTTGTTATAGTTGCTCATCTGCAAGTAGAGATGATATGTCAGAGAGAGGTGCTGACAGATAACGAGGCAAGGTAATCCTCTGTAGCTTCTGCTTCTTAAAATACATTTTTGCTTCCTCCTAGGATTCTTATTGTTCCTTCTCTGCAGCTCCTGAGGAGCTAAACCTCTGCTTGGCAAACCCAGAAGGTGGGAAGATGAAGACATGTAGCGCCCTTTTGGAAGGGGACCACATGGCTTGCAGTTCCTCTTGAAGATTGTCTCTTCTGAGCAGTAGATGAGGATGCAGTTATCAGATAATGATTAAGACAAATGGAGTCACAGCGAATATTGGTTTACATAGAAAACATTATCATCAAGTCATAATTACAGATGGAAATATATAATCAAAACTTCACGAGTGCTCCCTTTCTTGATTTCTCTTCACTTTTTTTCTACACTTAGATAAAACTGGTTAGTAAAAAAAAAGATACGATTCCTTCTTTTGTATTATATATTTGTAGAGGCTCATGTGAAGAGAAACCTATGTCTGAATCAGAAATTATAGTCTTTGTGCAAGTATGAGCACAGACATTAGAAATAGTGAGAAAGGAATATGAAATGCCTGAGTAATGAAAACTTGGACTGAACTATTTTTCAGCTACTAAGTAAGCAAAAAACCAAACCAAAAAAAACAAAAAAAACCAAACCAGGTTTTGATGACCATTTTTTTTTTTTTTTTTCCCCTCCCAATGAAATGTAATAAAAAGGGAATTTTCACCTTGGAGCTACCAAATATATTAGTTTTGTCTCAAATGAAGAGGAAGCATCATCACAGAGAGGGGTTTCCTTCACCGTTAGACACCAATACCTACAACATGCATCAACACGAGCAAGATAACTAGAGCAAATGCAGGCCTTCAAAAGCAAGTTGTCTTATTATTCATCATAGCACAGATCACTATCCTCATCTAGTAACATAGCCCACTGAAACACTGAAACTGTTTAAAAATTATCTCCTACCTTTGTTTGCCTAACATTATTCGACTTGAATTATGAACAGCTGAATTCTGACCATCTCTGAAACAGCCTATTTTCTTGTAGATCTGTTCATAACCATGCCTCACACCCATTGGCTCTGTTTCTGTGGTCTCTGAAATGAAAAAGTCCAGAAACAAAAAAGCAATGGGACTGCCTACAGCAAGAGTGGTTGTAATTGTTTACCATGCTGCTGATGTTCCATTGTAGAAATGATACAAAGAGATACAGATTTTTCTTTGAGCCAGATGAGGCCTTGATGTCGCTGTCATCCCACTTCACTGTCCTAGGGAGAATTTGTGGTCCTCGCTCTTTGGCAATGCCTCAGGTACTTCTGCAGCAAACTTTCTGGCTGCTCTAAGTTGCTTTTACAAAGCAAATCCTTGTGTATAATATGATAGTCAGCAACTGGAGTAAACCAGCAGGATTCCCTCTATGCCTCAGCAAAGACGGTACTATTATAATTTAATGTGGAAAAATGTAATAGTACAGAGGACTGAGTTAAACAATAGCAAAACGAGCCATGCTTGAATGGAAACAGCCCCCATGACACTGGAAGGAAAATGGTGTGGCAGACAATAGCACATATAAACTTTAAACCATTAGCCAATATCTGGTATCAATTAGAAAAGTGCACAGGAAACTGGGTTGCTCTGTGGGTTGAATGCCACGTCCCGCCCCTCCTGTGATGCAGCACCAGGCACCCAGCACTGCGCAGGGTAGGGCAGGCTTTGTCTAAATTACACGTGAGCTGCTCTTTTGCAGCTAGTCTGCAGCACCGGGCAAAGTTACAAGATGACAATAGTGATCTGTGCTATGGTGAGTAATAAGAAAACTTGCTTTTGAAGGCCTGCATTTGCTCTAGTTATCTTCCTAGAGTTGATGCACGTTGCAGGTATTGGTGTCTAATGGTGAAGGAAACCTCCCTTTGTGGCGATGCTTCCTCTTCAAATCCAAGCTCAGACTGATTCTTTCTATGCAGAAATAGACAAGATTGAGTGACTCCGAAGCAAGGGAGTAAAACTGTATGGCAAAACACAGAACTGTGCTGGATGTCAAGTAAATATCGAAGCTGAAGTCTTATGTAAGGTTTGCCCTCCATGGCAGTCACTCAAGTCAAGTTTTGACCATGGGTTGAATTTGTGAGGACCTTGCCATAAATTTCCTTGAGCCTAAGAGGACAGAACAACTAAAACCAAAGCAGAAGGACACCTGAAGCTTGGAGTAGCTGTCTTTGCTCCGCAGTATATCACTCAGCTCCATCACATCAGGTGTAAAGGGAAATCTTCCTTGTCATGCTGCGACAACAATCTTCTCTCTGACTTCAAGATTTGCAGAGAGCCATATCTCTCTTTCACATAGATTTTGGTAACCAGAAGAAGCAATGTGTCCTATTTCTCAACCTCTCTCTTGGGCAATCACTTAGTGTAGCAATGGCGAATTAGTAGGTATAAGTGCCATGGTGTCAGGGCTCTATTAGCAAAAATACACTTTGTCTCTGAAGATGGAACTCAGATGACCAGAGAACTGAGTGCCAAAGGCAAGGTTGCAGCAAAACCTGTGCTCCCATCCACCCCTGATTTTTCATGAAGTGTGAGGATAGTTGCATCTGTGGTAGCATGTCAGACACCTAGTCTTCTTCCTGAGCTGAGTCTGAGGCAGTTTTTTGCTTTGGAGGAGGATATGCCACTGAGCATCAGAATTGATAACATCCTAGAAAAGATGAAGGATAAAAGATAGACATAGAGATCATTTGATGTCTTGGTTTTCCAGGAACCTCCTGTGACTTAAAGGGTGTTAGGGGTTCTATTTGTGGTTTGATTAACACCAGATATGTGATTTTGAAAAACATCAGAATGGCTTCTCGTTATCTGAACAGAGAATGATGATTTTTAAGGTTCATATATGAAAGCAAACCAGCTTTCAGCTACAACTCTTCCCTGAGATATTGAGCTTCTCAAGAGCAACTGAGCACTGGGAACTTCAGGGCACACTGCAGCGACATTATTTCAGTCATCTTGGCAGCCAGCCTTCCTTTTTCATCAGCTCCCACCTTTCACTCAGTCTAAGTTTTCCCCTTCTTTTCCAAGGTCTCCTGATAAATAAAAATCCATATTCCTACATTTCCTTGGAACTTCAGACATTACTTCTGACTTTATCATAATTTTCTAATTTTGAGATGTTTCTTAGAACTGAAGAAGGATAGAAATCACCACGCAGTTCTGGATCTGGGGTTGCTCAGTACCAATGGCAAAAATTTCCATGTGTTCCCGTGTGTTCAAGCATATCACTTTCTGCTTCCTTCCTTCCTTCTATAGTTTCACCCCGTAGTCTGAAAGGATACAGAGTTACATATTTCTATTAGAATCAAGTATCTTAAAACTTTGTCACATGCAGATCTCTTTCTCAGCAAACAGGGGTTCAAAATGAGGCACAAACTCTCTTTCCATACTCTTGTTTGCCTTCTGACTGTAGAAGAAGCTCTGGGTTATGCTTTCAACATTTGTCTCTTTCTATATGGTGCAAAAAAAGAGAATTCAGAACGAAACTGGGCAGCTGCAGCAGCCTGTACAGCGCCAGAACAATTCTAATGCACTAAGTTTTGTCATGTCTCCAGGGGAGTATGTGCTTTTCTTCATGTGCCATTGGACCTTTATCTCAGTGGGAAGAAAGTATTTATTTCTCTCAGTGTACTTGAGACTGGCTATAGGACTTTCAAACTCTTTCAAAGAAGTTGCTCTGTAGAGACATAGCAAGTTTTCTTAACAGCTGGAAAAAACAACATTTTGTCTTGTAAACCCTTTTTTTTTTTCTTTTTTTTTTTTTTTCCCCCAGAATTTTATAAACCACAAAGGGCCTCGTGCCTATGAGTTTTGCAGCAGCAACTCCTTACAGGCTCCCAGCTCAGCCTTAACATAAGCAAGGCACTGGCCTTTTGCACGATCACCAAGCCAGGCAGTTTTGCTGATAAATATAACTTCCACCAGGGCCATGAGAAAAGCTACATGCTGTCATGGACCTGTTGAAGGGAAATCCCTTGGAGCCTTGGAACCTAGGCAGCACTTGCTTCTCAGCTGCTGGTTTGGTTGGTATCCCAGGCACATGGGTTCCCAGCCCCAGTCTGGCCAGCAGTGGAAGGGTCTGCCCTGCCCATCACAGAGTGGCTGCTTCCAGCTGGCCTTCAGAGCCCCTGGCAGGCAGCTGAGTGCTCTCTTCCTCTGGCCAACAGTCACCCTACTACTTAATATTTCAAATATGTGTGAGTAATCCACCAACTTTAAGCATCCAGTAATTTTCTCAGATGCTTCATGCTCCCCACAGGTCACAGATCTCCCCTGGGATAATACACTTACTTCCATTCCAGATCTGCGAAAAAGCTTGTGTGCTGAAGATTGGTCTGTTTCTGTTTGGTTTGTTTTTTCTTCCCAACTGTTTTAGTGAATCTAGTGAAAGATATTACGTTCTGTTCACAGACCTTGTTGCTTTGTGTTCTTAGACCATTACACCCCCTGGCTGCTAACACCATCATTGCCAAGTTGGGGTATCTATCTCAATTGTTTGTATTGTCATCAAGATCTCAAGCATGATAGCTTGCTCACATTATGTTTTTTCTGAAGTGGTCTTGGGAAAAGCAGCTGATCTAGTGCCCAAAGCACCTCCCCTTTCTCCTTTCTCAGCTTTGGGAAAGGTTGCACATTTCTGAGGTCATGTTCCATCTTTGTCGCAGGTCTTCTGGGCCCAGCTTGGGCTGAGATGTTTGTTTTCTCCTACATGCCACTCCACATCTGCAAGGCTGCAGGCCTGATGCTTGTTTCCTGGTTTTCGGTCACTTTCACTTCTTTTTGGTGAAAATCACCAGGTGACAACCTGCGTCTTTCTCTGTATTTCTGAGCATTTACATGTAAGCCAAACACAGGTACTGCAGGTGCTTCCAGTGTGTGCTCTCCCATTTGAAATAGTTTTTCTTTATTCCATTTGGCTGTGGAGAGTGGAGGTGAGCTACTGTGATGAGGTAGAGAAGTTGGACATTGTGGTTAAACCCCTTCTCCACTGCAGACCATTCAGTTTCACAGCACCACAGCATGTCAGTATTGTTAAGCTATGTATGCCAGATTGAAAAAAAGAAGGAAATTTGATATTTATGGTTCACATGCATTTTCTAGTAAATATGTTTGTAGGCAAAATGCCAATTATCTGTCTCACAGTCTGCTGGGATTTTCTAGATGTCACTGCGCAGGGGCTTCTTTTCCCCATGTCCCTTTGCTGCATGTTCTGAGTCACCTCCACTAATGTCCATGCCCTTAGCCACTAAATGAGTGGATGAATATTGCTGCTTTCCAAGCTTTGAAGTGCAATGAGGAAAGCAGAAGTGCTGCATTGCCTGCATCTGAGCGCATAAGCCATCAGAGAGAGCAGACTGCAAATAAATAGTGAGGTGAGGTGGAGAGTCACATTGTGCTGTAAAATGTTCCTGCCTCCAACAGCATTATTTGGTGATAATGTCTTGGCATGCTACTTTGAGATGTCATTTCATCCCATTCCTCCTCTCTTTCCTTGTTTTAATTGCAGGATGGCTCTGGGAAATGAAGATGAAGGCAGAATTGCAAGTACTCTACATCTAAATAAAGCAAATATGAACGCCTGAAACGTGTTAAGTTTTGGAAGGATCAAAGTATTGCTTTATGTTCCTTAACATGGTTGAAGCTCAAAGTGGAGAAAATGGGGGAAACATTGGCTGGGTGGTCCAAAGTCAGTTCATAGGCTTGAGGTTTGGCCCCGCACAAGACGTCTTTCCTCACCAGTGAAAGTCCCTGGCTTGGTTCTCAAGGCAGGGCAGCCTGGACCTATGCTATGAGGAGGGAAAAGCCTGGGTGTGCTGTGGTCTGTTCAAACTTGCTGGGTGTGTACCATCAGCTGTGCTTTGGGCAGTGGGGTGATTAGCTAGTCACAGCAACCTGCCAGGAATGCTGGTCACTGCAAGTTGTGCTGCACTCAGCCTCATCCTGATGAGGTATATCATGCACCACATGGGTGGTTTTCTCTCTCCTCACTAGGTGCAGTGGGTAGCTCTCGGGCACTGGATCATGCTAGCTGGAATATGGTGTGGTCCCATAAATGCATCACTGCTGGGATATATTTCTTACCAAAGCAGAGTTAACCTCTGATGGCTGCTTGGAGGTCCCATGCTGGGTCAGTGTAATGTCAGCAGCCCCCAAGACCCAGCAACGTGCCTCTCCTTTCCTGCTGAATTAAGATGGCCTTTCTTCTGGGGAAAAGAAACAAAACCTTTCCTTTCTGCTTGTATTTATTTATTTTTTTAACAGAGGGATTTCTGCAAAAAAAAGCACATAGACTCTAACGTGACCCTTCCGTGTTCCTGTGCAGCAGAAACCTTCTTATTTCCTGAATGGCTTGCTCTGCACTCAAGTTAACTCACACCCTGGATTCTGTCCAAGTACATTTTGTTTCTTATATGAGGCCAGCCTTTGCTGAGTTGCAGTGCCATTTTCTTCTCCCTGCTCTCCTCCTTGTTTCTGTATTATCGTTCTTATTGCTAAGTGTTACTGGCACCCTGCAGCCAAAGCGGGGAAAGCAAAGCCCAGCCCCATGCCTGCTTCTGACAATAGCTGAAGCAAGCACACTGAAGCTGCAGTGAATGTCTTCTTTAATGAGCTTGTAGTTGGAGCTGTCCCCAGCTCAGCCCCGCACTGAAAGGTATGTCTGAAACCAGCTCAAGCAGAAAACCTTTGAACTCTACACCCTGCCAAATTGCTTCCAGATGTGTAAGATGTAGCCTCGCTATGGACTCTGACTGTAGCTCTGCCAACATATGTCTGCACATTTCTGGTGCACAGGGAACATGAAAGTAGATCTTTTACAACATCTGCTGCCTTTCTCTAGTTCTTCCCCCTGCTTCTTGTGATCCTTTTCTAATATTTTATTATTCCATAAGAAAAAAAAAAAAAAAAAAAAAAAAAAGAGCTACAAGTCGTAGTGATTTATTAAATCTTCTTATAATGCTTCATATCTTTTTGTGCTGTCAGTGTGGTAAAAAGGAAGGGAGAGATACCTTGTTCTTCTGACTACAGATCAAGCCACTGCCCAGGTCCTTTAATGAATTCCGTATTGATTCGCAGCTCAGCTGGGTGCCCTTCTTGCAGAATCAAATCACGAAAAAGTGTCAAATTCCACTGAAAAGGGGCTATCGTAAAAAGCACAGATTTGTCTTACTGTCATAAGAAGAATTATTGTTTTAATTCTACAGTCACCTTGGCTTGAGAAGTGTCAAAGCAGAGCAGGCCAGAACAGAGGAGGAAGAGATAAGAGCTGCTGGGAATTAGATTATATGAGAATGTGATAGTATCTCTACTTTTCAAATACAGAAAATTGTCATTTTTTAAGGTCTTACTTTTAAAGTACTATTTTGGTTAAGAAAAAAGAAAATACAAGCCTTCCTTTTCTGCCGTACTGAAACAAAATGCAGTAGATAATCCCATTTCTTCAGTTTTGTTATGACTTTTTATCTCTGACTCCACAGGTGGTGGTTCTTTGCTGATCTTTGTTCCTACTTCAAAAAAATGTGTATTCTTCAAGAAAGAATTATCTTTGGAACCCATGGCTATGTTGGTCTCATCTGTTCTGGGAATATAACCAGAGCCAGACCTGGGATATATTTCTATAAGAGACCACCTGGGAATCACAGAAGCCATCTATATACACCAGAAAGCTGTGGTCAAACTTTTGGTACATCATAGACCAAAGAAATCTAATGATTGGAAAGACTTCAGTTGGTCCCATCATCACTACCGAGTTGATTGATGAGGCTGAGATGCGGTCATAGTGATATACCTATTTCTGTCTTCCTGTTGTGAGGAGCTGGAGCAGGGTGTGTGGTGTATGAGAAGCCCCTCAATCAATTTGTAGGAATTTTACAGATGAAAACATCAAATGGAGGATGTCTGTGCAGAAGTGCATGTTGCAAATCTGAAGGACGCAGACGGAGATACACAGTAGGATGGAAGAAAAGGTGTTTCCTAATGTATTCTGCCTACAGTGCAAACTGCCTGCTTCTGTCTTCCTCAGTTTGGAGTATCAGTGCAGTAATGTTCACCCATTGCTACTGTGTTTGCAATGAATCTGCCTGGTTGAAACCTGACTTGGAGGTAACATAATTTTGTTGGGGCAACAACTCTGAGAGCTGCAGCTCTCATCAGCAGCTCCATTTAGCCAGATGTGTAAGTACCAGTTCTTAATTTCAGACACATAAGAAGTCTAACCAACATGCTGCACACTAAGCATACGTTGGGGGACCTGCAAGATCACAGCTTTCCTGATATGGCAGCTAAGCTTTTAGGGATGGTCTCTCTGTTGCAGGCTTTTGATGTCTGTGTGGGTCCTTTTTTCCTTAAAGTATTTTTTGTAGTGGAAGCTTCACCCTCTGCTGAGGTGAATGTATGGACCAGTTCTTGTTATAAAGCTCATTTATTTTAGCCCAAACTGAAAGCTCTAGAGATTTCATTCCTATTATCGCTGGGTTTGCTGTGTTTTCTAAATCGTTTGCTCCATAATTGGCTTTTCTTCTGACAGTGAAGACAGTTAAGACAAAAGATTTCTGTACCAGTACACTACCACAATTAAAGATGACTAGGGAAAGGCATGAATAGGATATTGAGCAAAAAAAAAAGGTTTTAGGAACTAAAAGAATGGTCTTAGCTCATCCATACCTCCTTCTTCATCAGATGTAGCAGACAGAGGAAAAGAGAGGCCTTGACACTGGCTGTTGCGTCATCTCTTGACATGGTTTATGTAACTGTGTGTCAGAACTGAAAAGATCTGGGTGAAACAGCTTTGCTTTTACAGAGAACCACTCCTCGATGATTTAAATCTTTGAGACAATTATATGTTGCAAAGCATCTGGAAGTCTCCTTGGCCCCTTTCCAGCCCAGTGTCCTGTGGAACATCTTCCTTTGAGTGTCCCCAGTGAGTGACCTCTGACTCCATGCCTAAAGGATAAACCAAAGCATCTCAGGTTCAAAGCTCCTATACTTCTCCTCTTGTAATCCCTGTCTAAGTAGTGTTTGAACAGGAAAAGAGAGTAGGCAAGTGTCACTTTAACTGCAGAGGATGCAGCTTAGTCTAATAAACAGTATCTCTGATATAACCATGCTGCGTGTTAACACCATTAGTGCCCTGCTTGTAGTATCTTCATGATAATCATGGTAATTACTGTAAGCATTGTACAGATCAAACAGAAGATAGTAAAGAAGACCAGACTTCCTTCGGTCTTTGTGTCTGTCTGCTCTTCCCTTTACTCAATTAGTTTGAGGTTGGACTTTTTCATTCACAACTCAACTCTTTGATCTACTACCTCGAGTACCCCTTAAGTCACTTCTGTCTTCCTTGTCCAGTTTCTGAGGTTTACATTATTGCTCCTTGATGGCTCCAATCTCACATTTTGAGCTGCCCCAGATCTTTCTGATATTCCCAGTGAAACTGCAATAAACCTCACTCTTCTGTTGTTCTTAGGTGTAAATTTGATCTTTCCGTTAGTTTATCAGGTGCCTCCTCTGGAGACTTCTATACCCCACAGCTCTGTGTGTATGCTGAGACTAACATGGAGATGATAATGTAAAAGTGGAAGAATACAACTCATTCATATCTGAAGTGAAGCCTGTTTGCAAATGCAGAACTTTCAGTTGTGGCATGTAGTGTTGAATAACTAAAGGAATGGTCTTAGCTCGCCCATCCCTCCTTCTTTCTCAGATATAACAGACAGAGGAAAAGAGCCAGATCTTGTGCTGCTCCCATGTCTCACAGGACTGACTTTCCAGGTGTCTTAGGAACTCGAGAAATTGCTAAAAGTAATGATTCCAGACAGTCGGTCTGAGACCCTTGACTTTCTGTCTTCTAGTAGATATAAGAAGATTTTGGACTGACAAGAGGTGAGAAGACACTAACATCAGCAGAAAGCAAAGCCTGCTCTAATCTCCTGTGTACTTTCTGCCTTTATCAGCCACTGACTATTTGAGGGAGGGATTGACTAGACTTCCTGTGCTAAGACTCAGTGAGTAGTGCTGTTAACTACACTTTCAGAGGGTGGACCATCTGCATAATATTCATCTTGGTCATTGGTATTATGGTCAGCTGGTGTCTGTGGTATAGTGTCTGTGTCCTTAATGTGTGGCAGGGAGTACTTAAAATGGAGTAAGTATTGCCAATCACAGGATTTTAATGCAAATCTATGATAGTTAATCCATATTCTTTATAGTATTATGATGGTATTATTACATATTATCATTATGTAGTGTTATGTGTAGTTACGATTATAAATAATAACTTAAATTAAAATCTATTTTACTTTCACAGTCATTGGTCTGGGCTTTTGTGGTTCAGCTGTGGTGACTGAGACACTCATGTACAGTGATACCATTTTTCAGGCCTTACAAGTCAGACTGAACATGGTTATTTCAGGCTATCTGCTTTCTGTGTCTCCTATATTTTGAAGACACCTGTGTGGGGTTCCTCTATCACACCAGCTATGGGACTGTCTGCAGCAGTTTGAGATTGCAAAGTCTGGGCAGTGGAAAGAGCCAGCAGGAGAAACAACAGCTATAGGGAGGGTATAATTACTCACCTTTTGCGAATTACTTCTCCCATGTAACTACTGTACCTAGTCTTTCTAATTCTCATATTCCATAGCCCCACAGAGACTAATCAGCAGTACAATTTTAATATTAGTGAAAAACAAGGCACTTCAATAAGTAGCCAAATATTGTTAATTATCTCAAATCTGTATCCTAACTTGATGGATTCTTTGCAATTTACCTTGGCATTTTCATGGCAAGAGTGGAGTTTCAGAACAAGAACAAGCCACAGTCACTGCATGCAGCAAATAGCTGACTCAAAACTTTTTTCTTTGGATGGAGCTGGTGTTAGTTTTTTTTCTGAGATAGTAGATGATTCCTCTTGGGAAGATGGTGTTCTGGCATACCAGGTGGAACTACGACAGCCTGATTCCTGATGCTAAATGGCTCAGAATCCTACCATATTTGTACATCAGGACTTAATGGATGTTCCCATTTTAAGGGTTGGGTAACTGCTAGTTAATATGTACAAAATGCACAAGCAGTGAAACTCCTGCATATAAGAAGCTGTCAGCTAGAGGACTCCTGAGGTTTACGGACATCTGCACCTTTGGCTGTTGACTGGGTTTATTATTTGGGGAGCACATGTCTTTTAGTGAGATGTCCTCTGTCAACAGCTCCTTGAATGTATTCAGTCTGATATAAAATATTGTCCACTTCATTATTATTATTGCACATATGTAATAGATTTAGAATCCACATTTTTACAAAAGTGCACAGACTATACTATTTGGTGGCATTCAAAAGTGCAACTGGCAAATGCCCAGAGCAGATCTGTCCAAGTTGCAGCTTTACGTGATTAGTATATATTAAAAACAAAAGTACATATTTCCTGAAAGAGAAATAAGAAAGAATCCTTGATAACTACTTACTAGCTATAACCACAACAAATGAATAGTGCTTTTGCCTGGACTAGCATCTATCTTAACATTGAGATATTCCTACAAGCTCTTAAGATGTTATCTCAAGACCATATGACAGAACGCTCCCCAAGAGCAGAGCAGTGCGGCCTATCAGAAATGTAAAATAACACTCAGCTAAAAAGCATGGAAGAATTTAGTGGAAAAATAACAAACAATCTAGCTGTAAGGTGTCCTGCGGTCTTGCAAACAAACAGAAAAAAATACTCAAAAATAATCCTCACTTCATCCTCCAAGACCTACAATGCAAAATGCAAATGAAGATTCTAGAACTTCAGCACAATTTACAAACAGAAAAGCAGAGAGAAAATGAATTGCCAGGGATTTCAATGGGGAACATGAATGGTTTAGAGTGCAAAAGAAAATAACCATGGAGACCTCACTTCATACATAATCTACACAATTTCTTGAAACAAACATTTCAAAAAGAGAGGAGAAAGAGACTATGATAGATCTTAGGAATCTTGAGGAGCAGGGAATAGGACAGAGAAACAGTAAAGAAGAGCAGTTTCTTTGTATCACAGAACAACAGAATCACAGAATTGTTGAGGCTGGAATAGACCTCTGAGATCATCAAGTCCAGCCTATGACCCAACATCACAACACCTAGCTAGACCATGTCACCAAGTGCCACATCCAATCTTCCCTTAAACGCCTTCAGGGACAGCTATTCCACCACCTCCCTGGGCAGTCCATTCCAGCGCCTAATGACCTTTTCCATGAGAAGTGCTTCCTAATATTCAACCTAAATCTCTCCTGGTGCAGCTTCAGGCCGTGTCCTCTAGCCTGGGAGGCTGCAACACCTTCTTGGTCACTTTAAGGACACCGACCTGTCCGTTCCTCCCTGCTGCTGCAACCTTTTACTTTCTGCCCCCTCCTCAAGGTGGGACACCAGATCTAGCGGTGGCCTTGGTCTGCACACCAGTCCTTGGTAGGAACTCCACACACCCAGCGCTGTCGCTGCTAGAAGCAGCCCCTGCCTGCGAGAATGTGCTGCTAACGTCAGAAAGTGCAGCCAGCTGAAGGAACTTAGCTGAAAAAAGGAAATCCACTGAACAGAACCGTTCTCTTCTAACTCATTTCATGTCTGCATGCTGACCATTCAAAATGCTACCTCTCTGCCTATGCCAGCCGGGAAGGGAAACTTAGTCTCCTGTCCTAGAAGGGAGGCTGTATTATTCTTAGTCAGCTGTGCTCCTGGCAGCATGAGCTATACCCATTGTCTTGCATGGAGTTAGTTATTTTAGTTTCCTCCGTGTCATAGCCTGAAATGATCAGATGATAGCTCACATGACTGGAATCATAGAATCATTGAGGCTGGAACAGACCTCTG
>VWZK01006963.1:0-44971 GCA_013396935.1 Baryphthengus martii
CTTGAAAGTCAACCAGCTTTCCTGGGCTTTGTTGAACTTTCCAGTATTTGTCCTTGTAATTGAAGGAATGGAGGCAAACACAACCTGCGCACCTGATCCTCTTAGCATCCGCCCCAGTGCCCTAAAGTCCCTTTTGATTGCTTCTGGTCATCTCTCCACTATCTCATCATTACCGATCTGCATAACCAGAAGCGGGTAATAATCGGAGGGTTTTACCAGGCCTGGGAGCCTCTTGATAACATCCTTGACCCGGGCCCCAGGGAGGCAGCAGACCTCCCTGCAGGTCAGATCCGAGCGGCAGATAGGGCCCTCTGTTCCCCTCTGAAGGGAGTCTCCAACAACAATTACCCTCCTTTTTTTCTTGGATGAAGAAGTCCTAATGCATGCAGCTGACGGATTCACCCTAGACAGCCCCATGGATGAATCTCCACCTGTCTCTTCCTTTGCCTGGCTCTCATGTTCTAGAGCCTCATACCTGTTCTGCAAGGGCAACTGGGCAGGTGAGGGAGGCCGGGCAGGGATTTTCCTTCCTCTCCTGGCAGGCACCTGCTTCCATTCCTCCCCATCCTTTAGGTCCCCTCCTTTTGCCTGATGGCCAGAGGCGAGGGGATTTTCTGCTTCTCGTGGAGCTTGCTGCTTACAATTCAGGAAGTGGCTCCACCAATCTATCTCTCTCTCAGACTCCCTGATCCTCCTCAACCTTTCTACTTCATCCTTCAGATCAGCCACCAGGCTGAGCAGTCCACTCATCTGTTTGCATCTTACACAGGTGTTGTCTCCGCTACCCTCCATTGCAAGTACCAGGCTCCGGCACTCTCTGCAGCCAGAGGCCTGAACACCCCCATGTTTGCATGGGGCCTCAGTCTGGGTGCCAACAGATTTACTAGCAACAGCCTTTCACCGGTTGGTAACCATGGCTGAATCTCAAGCAACTGAGACCTTGCAACTTGGGGGTCAGTTGGGATGAGCCCACTTGGCCTCTGACCACTTAGATGAATCGCACTTACCTTCTATGCCAGCAGAGGAACAGCATCCTGCTCTATGAGCTGCAGCACCACCCAGGGCACACACAACTGTGGATTGATTAATTGGATCATCTGTGCTCAGTTGCTGCCCTCCCGCTGCCTTCTTTTACCTGCGGCCTGTTCAACGGAGGGTGGTGCTGGCTCTGCCCATGCCCTGCCGCCAGCCCGCCCACCAGAGGGACAGTCCTCAGCACTAGCAAGAGCTTTTCCCGGCTCAAAAACCCCTCCAAAACAGAGCTTTTTTCCGGTTCTTTTTGCCACGGGTCCCTTCCCCAGTGCAGGCTTACCTGCTCTGAAGTTGATCACCACAGAATGAATCGTTAGGCGTCTTAACGGCTTGTTTAAGTTAGCCGCGGGTGTGCTGGCTCCGCCCGGGCCCTGCTGCCAGCCCGCCCACCAGAGGGACAGTCGTCAGCACTAGCAAGAGCTTTTCCCAGCTGAAAAAAACCTCCAAAACAGCTTTTTTCCGGTTCTTTTTGCCACGGGTCCCTTCCCCAGTGCAGGCTTACCTGCTCTGAAGTTGATCACCACAGAATGAACAAATTTATGCTTTGGATTGCCTGGACCCAAGCGCAGGACCTTGCACATGGCTTAACTGAACTTCATGAGGTTCACATGGGCCCACCTCACAAGCCTGTCAAGGTCTTTCTGGATGGAATCCCTTCCCTACAGCATATTGACCACACCACACAGTCGGTGTCCTCAGCAAGTTTGCTGAAGGTACACTCGATCCCACTGTTCATGTGACCAGGATAAACAGTGCCAGTCCCAATGCCAACAACTGAGGAACACCACTCATCACTTGTGAAATGAGGTATGAGAGAAATTAAATGTTATGGACTTGATTCTCTAGTCACAATAATATAAATCTAGGACAAGTCCACAACAAATACCTAAACTATAAAAGTATGAAACAAAAGTAAAAATAGTATGAGAACCTAATTGTTGTAAGCGAGTCTTTAATCTCGTTTTTTCTGTAGAGTGAGTATATTGATACTTGAAAATATATTACTGTAAACAAATAAATGGAGGACTATCAATAGGAAAATCTATCTTTTACTTTGTATGTGTGAACAATGCCATTATTTTTATTATTATCAACAAATTCTACATACGTCGAAATCAGACCACCTTTCGTTGAAAGCAATTTACACTTCATTTTTCCTTAGAGTCATATTCCTTGCAGAAAATATCTACTTTAACTGTTTAACTTAAACTAACTTGAATGAATTTTACTATTCAGTAAAAGTATTAAATTATCTGATCATACACTGGCCATCATATTTATTACAAATCCCAGCTGTTAAAAAAAAAACAAAACAGCTTTGTAAAAACAATTGTCTACTTTCTGTGTATCCAAGCAATTCAGATTTCTGACTGTAAGATTTGATTATCTGCATTTATAACAGACATCTGCATGATAGATGCAATCAGGAACAGCTAAAACACCTCATCAACTCTTACCTTAAAATAAGGAGTCCTCACTTTATTACCCATATTCGTAATGTTCGTGAACTCCATAGGTAAGAACATAAAAATAGATGATTGTATAACATATGCACAATGGTTCAGGCTGAAAGCAAAGGTGGAAAAGCATTTCTCGTGCCAGAAAAGTGCATGAATGTGTGTAAGAGCATGTGTACATAGAGACTGAGATTCTATTAATCAAAATATCCACTCATTAGTCACTTTCATCATTCACTACTGTTTTTTGATTTATTATACTGATTTGTTTTTCTTATCTCTGAGAACATTGACAGCTTACACACACTGATGCCGGCAGAACTACCACAGAACTTTGTTTCATGTACATTACATCCAGGTCTGCTTGCATCTCTAATAGACATTTAAAAAGACAGGAGAAATCTTGCTTTATTAAACTATTTCTTAAATTAATACAATTTTGCAAATCCTGCTTCCCTCTCTGTTGTCACACTTTCTCCTTGAATATAAACACACATACTGTTCGTAAGTACATTACTTTCTGAACAGTAAGAGAAAGGAAAACCTTGGAGGATTTTACACTCTAGAAAACAAGAAAATAAAGTAAAATGGTGTACAGTAGATGACTGCTATAATACTGCTCTTTCATCTCTTTCAAATGTAAAGGTTTGCCTATCAGAAAGTAGGCTAGCAAAACCTTCTTTTAAAGCAGATGACCCTGAATGTAGAAACCTGATTACTAAATGGTGAATGTGAAAAAAATCATAATTTGGGATAAGAGACTAAATTGTTACTTTCTTTTGGGGGGATCAAAACTATTGCCATGGTTCAACTCCAGCCAGCAACTAAGCACCATGCAGCCACTTGCTCATTTCTCCCCTCTCTCAGTGGGATGGGGGGATTTGGAAGAAAAAAAAAAAAGTAAAACTCATGGGTTGAGATAGGAACAGTTGAATACCTAAATTAAAATAAAATATAATAATAATAAAATAATGAAAGGGAAATAACAAATAATACAAATAAATGAGAGAGAGAGAAATAAAACCCAAAGGAAAAAAAGACAAGTGGTGCACACTGCAGTTGCTCACCACTCGCTGACTGATGCCCGAGCAGCAATTCCCTCCTCCTGCCCAACTGCCTTCAGTTTATATACTAAGCATAATGTTCTATGGTATGGAAAAATCTCTTTGGCTAGTTTGGGCCAGCTGTCCTAGCTATGGACCCTCCCAGCTTCTTGTGTATCTCCTCACTGGTAGAGCATAGAAAACTGAAAATCCCTAACTTCGGATAAGCGCTACTTAGCAACAACTGAAGCATCAGTGTGTTATCAATGTTATTCTCACACTAACTCCAAAATTCAGTGCTGTAGCAGATACTAGGAAGAAAACTAACTCTATCCCAGCTGAAGCCAGGACAACTATTTTACTGAAATATATAATTAATTAGCAGTTTCACATTAGGAATTTTTAGTGAACATCAGGAAACACTCATCTAATTATATTTTTTTTTTACATCTGGCTTTTGTAGTTTTCAAATGAATAGTTACAGTTGTTTCAAATAGAAACTGATTTTAATTTTTACCTAATGACAACCTGATACAGAATTATTATTTCCAGATGCTTTGAAAATTCAAGTCAGTAACAATGGTAATCGTGATAGCACAGATAGAAGTCTATCTTATATATGAAATAATGATTAAACATTATGAAAGGCTTTACAAGCACAAGTATAGGACAGAACAGAAAAGTGTATGTTAATACCAAGCCTCAGATTATCTAAATAGCTTTACAAATATCTAAATATCTCTACAAAGCCGTGAGAACAAGTAGATAACTTGCTTATGTAGATGAGTCATTGTTTTTCTTCTATTTGGGCAGCATATTCAATGTAAAAAAAAAAATAATAATAAAAGGCTCACAGTCATATTTTTCAAATATGAGTTTGTCCAGGTTTAACATCATCTGATGTTGTCCACTTCAGACTTGTACAGATAACATTAAAGTCATATTCCTTCTTTTGAGAATCAGGATACAAAGTGTTTATTGAGAATGTGGAATCCTGGAAAGGAAAAATGTTGTGACTTGGTTCTTTGCCAAGGAAATCACAAATTGGAACCAATATCCTGTCAGAAGAAAGCAATCTCAGAAAAAAATGAAAGTAAGTCTTTATCTGGCCTTTGCATTCAGGGCTGAAAATAAAATCCTTCATGAAACAAAATCAAAGAATGAAAACACTGAGAGAAAGCAGTTTTTCTGATGCCTTTAACCTAGTAAAAAACCCATAATCCTGTGCAAAGAAATTGTGAATTGATACTAGCCTGAGCTGTAGCATTTCATCTGCCTTTTGTAATCACTTGGCAAATACAAGGCAATAGAGCCTTTACATTCTGAGTTTTATCAGTGAACTCACTTTGGAAATCAGTTTTCTCAGTTTTAAATACTAAGTTTTGCAGGAGGTCTTAGAAGAGTGTGCTCAGGCATAATTTCTTTTACAAACTGTCTGAAAACCTTCCATTAAGCATGATTATATTTTTGCAATTATTTTAATTTTAAGGGCATGTGGCTGCTTTTCCCTAGCTCATACTTTTTTTGTCTAGAAGAGGCTAGCAATTTTTTCAAAATAATCATGCCGAGTTCCTTGAATTCTTAAACACAAGGAGTCTAAGAGATACTAACCTTGAAGACTAGCCCTGAAAACACACAGTACCCCAAATCATATTTCAACCTCTGTATGTGACTGCTACTTAAGTGCACTTACTTTATAACAAACGAAAGCTCAGCTGAGCAACTGTACAACTTAAAATGTGCCATCTCTCCTCACTTACCACAGAGAACCTCAGTTAACTAGGTTAGATTTATGTCACTACATTCTCAGTTGTAAGGTCCCCGGTATAGGAACTAATTTCTGACAACTGATGATTTGAATGAATCCAGTTCTCGCACAACACGTTACATATTCCGTGTTCTGCCAATTATTCATCTGCTTCAATGTGTCTTTTCAGCAAAGTGAAAAGAAAATAATCTGAAAAGCTCTCTTAAAAAAAAAAAAAATCTCATCACATTCAGCAAATGATTTCTTTGGAAAGGTTCCTCTGAACATCCTGCCAAAATAATTGCAGCTCATTTCAATCCAGCATTACAAAAATAGAATTTCACAAGGATATATTTCCCTGTTGAATATAACATTTATGTTTATAGATCTATCCTGACATAGTTGATTGCCTACTCTCATATATTGTCCTCTGTGCTGCACTTCTTGCAGGTGAGGTCAAGGTTATGGTTAGATCCTAATCAGCTTTCCTCTATGTGAGGGATTAATGAGTTCTTACTATAATTGTTTTTCACAATGACAGTATCTCCTCTTTTACTGGACGCTCAAATCTTGCTCCTCTCTCATACTTCCATAGATGATACTTGTCTGAAAGGGTCAGAGACAGATTTTGGAATGGTCACGAATTTTTGCCATTCCCCGCCATGAGAATGAGGAGTTCTCACACTATGGAATGAGGCAGGACAAAGAGGGAAGGGCAGCCATCCAATATGCAGTGATGTTATTATTCTATAATCATACATCCACAGTGCATTTTTGTCACTACTAGATTTACAGCTGCATGTGGCCCAAGGCATTCATCATGGACGTGTAAAGACCTCCCTGCTGTAGGACTCCACATCCACATTACAAATGGAATGTGCCAGGTGGCATCTCAGTGTGCCACTTTAGCCTTGGCTCTGGCACTCAGGAAACCCCTTCCAGTGTACCAGAGTAGCCCATTGGGGGACTCATTTCAGCAAAACATACTGAGATGTTTACCTTTTCTTAGGTTTTTGAACTATCACAATTTCCAGCTTTAAACATGGGATTCGTAACTCTCAGGTGAAATCAATCTATCAGTTGCCACAGCTACATAGCTGGAAGTGTAGTTAGTGAGGCAATTTGTGTATAAAAGCCTTTTTTAGTGTTTTCTAGTCTTCTGACTAACAGGAAAGGGGAACTTGATAAACAGCAACAAAGGAAGATGAAATTTTTATTTTCAGAAGGCTCAAAAAATAGTAGCTATTCGTAAAAGCAAGAATCATAGAATGTTAGGGATTGGAAGGGACCTCTGGAGATCACCAAGTCTAAACCTGCTGCTAGAGCAGTAATCACCTAGGAGAGGCCACACAGGAACATATCCAAATTGGTTCTGAAAGTCTCTAGAGAAGGAGATTCCATAACCTCTCTGGGCAGCCTGTTCCAGGCTCTGTCACCCTCACAGTAAAGAAGTTTTTCCTCATGGTAGGTGGAACTTCTTGTGTTCAAGTTTGTATCCATTGCTCCTCATCCTATCACAGGGCATCACTGAAAAGAGATTGGCCCTTTCTACTTGACACCCACCCTTCAGATATTTGTAAACATTAATAAGATCCCCTCTCAGTCCTCTCCAGACTAAACAGCCCCAGGCCTCTCAGCCTTTCTCATAAAAGAGATGTTCCAGTCCCTTCATNGCCTATAAACTTTCAACACATTCTTCATCCCCCTGGGTAAAGATCAAAGTATTCTAGTTGCTCTCACACATAAAGAGCAACTCCACCACCTCGCCTTGTTGATCTGTCTTTCCTAAAAAGTACAGAGACATCCATGACAACATTCCAGTCATGCCAGCTATCCAACCATGCCCCAGTAACTGCAATGAGATAATGGCCCTGCAACTGAACACAGATCTCCAATTCCTCCTGCTGATTCCCCAAGCAGCAAGCATTGGTGTATAAGCATTTCAGAGAGGGAGTTGAGCACATAGTTTTCACCCTTGAGAGGTGGCAGGCTTTCTGGTTCTCAAAAATGCTTGCATGGTACTACCACACTCAGGGGCTCAGTTACATCCCCCTCCCCTTTCAAATCTAGCTTAAAGCCCTGTCAATCAGCCCCACAATCTCTCATGCAAAGACTCTCTTTCCCCTTTTAGAAAGGTCTCTCCCATTTGATGCCAGCAAGCTTGGCATCAGGCTGATCATCAAGCCTGACTCGATCTTGAAGGTTGTTTCCAACCGAAATGATTCTATGATTTTACAAGGTAAAATCCAGACCTAAATTCTATGCATCACTAAAGACACACTCAAGCTCTAGCTTTATGGCTGACCCAGATGTAAGCGTGCATGCATTTTGGAAAGCTTGGTTTCACAGACATATGAATAGAAGGACATTGTCTGTACTTGCATGCCTGGACAGTCAGCAGTACAGAACTATTTGAATTTTTTCATGTCCTCCTGAATATTAAAGGTCTCGTTGATTTTGCAATTATCTTCTTATACTTGAAGAGAGACATTTTATTAAACCCTTAGTGGCCAAATTATAAACTCTTCTATCTAACCCAGATAAAGGTTCCTTCCTTCAAGAGTTCACAATTTTTTAAAATTAGATTACTAAGGTGTAAGATATATATAGGTTTCCCTTCTAAGCTGAAATAACATTTTATCAATTGTAGACAGATGTGTCCCTCCTCATGATATTTAATGTACGTAGAAACCTTTTTTTCATTATGTTCTATAATTTAATAAGAAATGGTATGTTTGCACTACACTTAAGCATATATTAAATGAAGTCAATAAAAATGAAGTAAAAAAATGTTTTTTAAATGGCAGGGCAGCCAAATGATTGCAATAATCTCATCTGCTGATTGATTTGAATTCCAAGTTGCTTTTATTGAAAGAGAGTGGTACCATTACAACCAGAAATATATAATCTCTAGCAATATTTTGTTACATCACATGAAAGACAGTGAATTGGGATATTTTTCTTAACTTCAAAAATGTCACTTTTTCCTAACAAAAACACCATAAGAACTCCCAATTAATTTCTCCAAATATAGTCAGTGTATTACAAGGTAGTTCTATCTGTATATAAGCAATGATGATAGCAACCAGTGGGGAAGGTCATTAGGAAGCCTTCCTGGGAATACTTACCAGCTAGATATCCAACATTTTGGGGTTTGGAGTCAGGATAACAAGGCTGATAGGATAGTAGATCATGGACTACAGATTATTTACTCAGCATGGGATTGCTGGTTTCAGCAAATAGACAGAAAGGGAAAAGAGTTCGAGTTCTAGTTAAAACATAGTTTGAAAAGCAGGCCAAAAAGATGAATCTAACAAAAAAGCAGAACACGCTGCTGAGTGTATGGCAAAAGCTTTTAAGAGAGTATAGTTACAAGATCTAAAGCCTTTTGAAAAGCAAAAGGAACCAAACATTGTTCCATATGTTTATTTCACAACTTGAACAGCTCAGAGGCATTTAATGTGCATTCTTCCACAAAGGCAACAATCTTCACAAACTTCACATTCAAGAGTAAAGACATTTTCTCATTGCAAAGTTTTGAACACAATAGCAGCAAACAATTAAGAACTCATGAGTCTAAATTAGGAAATACGGAGATAAAGGAGAAAGAAAACATTGGTTTTCATGAGACTAGGAAATAAAAGCCTTTGTTTCTAGGTGTCTTTGTCTTTACAAGCATAATGAATGCCCAGTGAATTCATTTCTAATATGCATATGATAATTTTGGTAGTACTTTTTTACATTCTCTTCTCGAGTGTCTAATACAATGGTAAATGAGTTTAATGGAATTCAGAAAATAACTTCAGAATGTCAGAAATCTGAGACAGATTCTAAAGTATTAAGATACTAAATGATCACCTTCTTGTTCCAATTTTACAATCAAAAAGATATTTGCAACCTTTTCTTTATAATGTGGCTAATTGAACCCAGCTGATAGTGATCTTTTTTTTTTTTTTTTTAAATAGTGCATCTGTCATTTCATAAAATGCTTTGGATTTTTTCTTGATTCTCAGATGATGTTTATAAAAGATTTTCAGACACAAAGAAATTGACTGACTGGAGGAACCAGAAACTGTCCATACACAGAGGGAAATGGACCACGTGTTTGTAAAGCTGATGTGGTCTGATGAAAAGTGCTGTTTAAAAGACAGGTAGTATTACAGAGAGCTGTCAAACGCACAAAGTAAACCAATAAAAAAAGTAGAGATTTTTTTTCATGATCTTTTTCAGTTATAATAATATTAATTGTTACTTATATTCAGTAACAATTCTTCAGACAGCACTGTTATTTTTGAGTTGATTGTGTCCCTTTAAATAAATCCCAAGGCTAGATGTTTCTAATCACAACACACTACTCCAGTGCAGAGAGAACCTGTGTATCTGTCCTTGTGTGAATGCTGAAATCCCATCTGATAAATATAAAAATTACATGTGAAAAAGTGTGCAGAACATTGCTTTTACAATTGGATTTAATCAAATGGGTGCAGCGGAAGGTAAGTTCAGAGCACAGCGTGAATATTGGGACAACAAGGGAGTCTACAAAGAGGAAGGAGACTCCCTTTTTACAAAGAGTCACATGGAGAAAACAAGGGAGAATGGTTGCAAGTTGCTCCAAGGGAGATTCCACAGAATCACAGAATGTTAGAGGTTGAAGGGAGCTCGAAAGACCATATAGTCCAACCCCTCTGCCAGAGCAGGATCACCTAGATTTAGGTCACAGAGGACCTAAAAAAAAGTGGGTTTTGAAAGTCTCCAGAGAAGGAGAGTCCACAGCCTCTCTGGGCAGCCTGTTCCAGTGCTCAGTCACCCTCACGGTAAAGGAGTTCTTCTTTAAGTTTACATGGAACCGCCTATGTTCCAGCTTGCACCCATTACTCCTTGTCCTATCATTGGACATCACTGAGAAGAGCCTGGCTCCATCCTCCTGACACTCACCCTTTACATATTTATAAACATTACTGAGGTCACCCCTCAGTCTCCTCTTCTCCAAGCTAAAGAGACCCAGCTTCCTCAGCCTTTCCTCAGAAGGGAGACGTTCCACTCCATCACCTTTGTGGCTTTGTGTTGGACTCTGTTTCAGGCAGTTCTCTGTCCTTCTTGAACTGATCATTGTCTATCCACCTGGTTATGTCCTCATAAAAGGCTATCGGTTTGGTCAAACATGACTTCCCCTTGATGAAACTATGTTGACTGCTTCTAATGAGCCTCTTGTCTTTGATATGACTACAGATTGCACCAAGGATAAGTTGTTCCATCACCTTTCCAGGGATAGAGGTGAGGCTGACCATCTATAGTTACCCGGGTCCTCCTTCTCGCCCTTTTTGAAGACTGGAGTGACATTTGCCTTCCTCCAGTCCTCAGGCACCTCTCCTGTTCCCCACAACTTACCAAAGATGATGGAGAGTGATCTAGCAATTACTTCCACCAGCTCCCTCAGCACCCATAGGTGCATCCCATCAGGACTCATGGGATTCATGGATGTCCAGATTGCTTAATTGGTCCCTAACCCAATCCTCATCAATCAAGGCAAACTCCTCCTTTATCCTGACTTCCACTGGGGTCTCAGGGGTCTAGGGCTCCTTGAGGACAGCCTCCAGTAGTACAGACAGACACAAGGAAGGCATTCAGTAACTCTACCTTCTTTGTATCCTCTGTCACCAGGGCACCCTCCATCACTCAGCAGCAGGCCTACTTTGCCTCTAGTGTTAGTTTTGCCTGAAATGTATTGAAAAAGGTGATTCTGTTGTCCTGACCTCTCTTGCAAGGTTTAATTCCAAGGAGGCCTTAGCTTTCCTAGTTGCCTCCCTACGTCTTCTGACAACAGTCTTACATTGATTCTAAGTGGCCAGCCCCTCCGTCCATGATCTGTAGATTCTCTTCTTCCACTTGAGTTTGCCCAGCAGTTCGCTGTTTAAACATGCAGGTCGCCTGGCTTCCTTTCTTGATTTTCTACCTGAGGGGATGCTCCAGTCTTGAGCTTGGAAGAAGCGGTCCTTGAATGTTAACCAACTATCTTGGGCCCCTTTAACTTCTAGTACCCAGTCCCATGGGATTTCCCCTAGCAATTCCTTGAAAAGGCCAAAGCTGGCCCTGCTGAAGTCCAGGGTTGTGATTCTGCTTGGTATTCTGTTCCAGCCACACAAGATCCTGAACTCCACCATCTTGTGGTCGCTGCAGCCAAGGCTGCCCTCAACCTTCACCACTTCAGCCAGACCCTTCTGATCAGTTTCCAAAAGAAAATTATTTACAATGAGAAGAATTAAACATAGGAGTAGTCTCCCAAGGGAAGTGGTACGCTCCCTTACACTGCGCAGTTTTAAGACTCAACTTGACAGGTTGCAGGGCCATTGCACTTACACCAATTTATTTATTTTTTTTACTTGAAAGGTTGGACCAGGTGATCCTTGAAGATGGAAACACCATCATCAGGCATTTGGAAAAGGAATAAGGGAACGAGAGACAAGTACAAGGGAGTATTAAAATTTCATCTCAAACTTCTGGATAATGTTGACAGAGATCTGCCATTTCTGTACAGAAATTCTGCTGCTAGAAAAAAATCAATATAAACTAAAGAAGCAATGATGGGATATTCTTTTTAGCATTGAATACCATTTGGATGCAACTATGAGCAGTCCACGCTTACATAATAAGAGGGAACACAGATCCATTTGCGAAAAATAAGTCAAAAAGTGAAAACTGCTGAAATTAAGACAGAGTGCTTAGAAGCTGGGTGTCCAGACATCATGACTCACAACACGAACCTTAGTTCTGACACATCTCAAGCCAGAAAATCAGTCTAATTTGTGACATTGATTGCAATCAGTGAAGTATCTACTGTACATAATAGCTGCTCTTCTGTGCATTCATTTTGTATGATACTTGGCTGATGCAATCCAGTTTATAGATTGCTAGGTACTAATCCCCAAAAGGGAGGCAGTCTTACCGCCTTTCTCCTCTTAAGCAAAGCTTTTCCTCTTCTCTGTTTTGACCCCATTTGTAAGACCTATCTGAACACTTCACTGTTCTCTTGGACGCCAGTGTACCCCAACATTACTTAGCTGGCAGTCCTAACATACAGTATGAGACTGATCCAAAAAGCAGTGAAACATTGGAAGAAAGCCTACTGAAGCAATGTTTGGGGGAATCAAGCAAAGAAGGTAGGTAGTACAATCTTCAAAGAAGGTCTATTTTAGGTTTCTCAGTTTCCAAAATATCTGTCAGTGTTACCAGGAATAGCAAAAGAAAGGACATGATTTTTCCTTTACTTTCTCTACTCATTTGCCTGTTATATTCAGTGTTTGACAGGTATGTAGCTATATATAAAACATAATAGATGAATGTATCTATCTAATACACCAAAATCAAGCTCTTAACATTAGTAGTAACAAAGTAGAAAATATAATGGAATGACAATCAGGATTCCTAACAGGGAGAAAATTAAAAATGGAAAGATGTCTTCAGAAAGGCATGCACAACCTTGCAGATTCTTTTTTGAAATACAGCCTTGTATCTCTCAGATTGGAAAAGATGTAAGTAACTCCTGCTACATCATGACAGAACTTATTGATTTAAGGCATATGCTAGGTTTAAAAAGTTTCCATGTTCTTGGAATAACTTATTAGTTTCACTATCCGTAATACCAACAGGTAGACTCCTTTCCAACATATACCTTAGAGAATCTACCTACCAGCAGCTGAGTTGTTTATGGTGATGTACTTTTTATGTTCATTTTATGTAGCCTACAACAGCCTGATACAGGAACTTTGATCTATTCTGACTGGCACCAAGGCTCTACAGAGTTGTAGTGTGTATACCACAAGCACTTCTTACGTGAGAAGAGAGAAAGTTCTCTTGAAATAATGAAATGAAGTTACCAGACTTGAGCAGAATGGATGAATGACTGCTCTGGGCAATAATTGGTTGTCCATCCGGCTAATGACCAGATCTGGCATTCCCAGGACATTCCTGACTCATTCCAATTTCTTCATGATGCAGCTAGAACCAAAACACGGTCACTTTTGTATCTTTTTTTCATCCTAGTCTTCACCACCTCAAACTCAACTGCCAAGTGCAGCAGTGGATGGAGCAGCCTGCCCCACCACAGCTCTTGTTGCCATGGCTTGGTTGCACATTGTGTTCCGCACCCTGACATTTTCCCAGCTGCAACACCTAGCAGAGCATCTTCAAAGTTTCATTCAGACTTTAAACCCTAGATATCAAGATCTGAAGACAGGCTAAGTTAAAAGTCCCCATATGTTAAACTTCCAGATCATAGAATCATAGAATCATTTTGTTTTGAAAAGACCTTTAAGATTGTCGAGTCCATCCATTAACAAATCTCTCCCAAGTCCTGGTCTATACTCTAGCTTCTGTGATTCAAGGAGGAGAGCGGATGGAAAGACAGCCAGTTCTTGCTGTGGTGCACCCGCTTTCCTTCTACTTGTACCACACTGTGCTTTTTCACTTTGTCCCTTCGCTCCCCTCTTCTCAGTAACTATGATCAACAGCTAAAATAATAGTGCTTTAACACATATTAGAGAATCTGTCAACTGTATCTCCTTAATGGCAACTTTCCTTCCGACAGCTGTCTCTTTCCTGAAACGTATTTTTATCTCTCGGATGGAGGTGAGTAGCCTGTCCAGAGCAGGAACAGCAAGACAAAGGGTTTGGCTAATGCTTGTGATTTTACCAGGTAAGTATGTCTTATGAGCTTTATCTCAGCTACAGAACCTGCTGGGTTTTGTTACAAGGTGCTAAAACTGTGACTAATGTCAGCGTGCTTAGATTATTCCCAAGGCCTTTAGCATTCTAAAGCCAGAAGGGGAAATAAAAAAAATAAAAAAAAAAGACTTCAAGACTTCAAACAGAAAGAATCAAAAGAAGACAAAAGATGCCTGTGAGGTGAAATTATACATATTACAAAGAAATAAGACTCTTTCTCTTCCATTTGCCACATTTGCCTGTTGTATTCAGGCAAAAGCTAAAAAAAGTGAAATTCAGTACAAGATAGGAAAAAAAGGTGTATTTACAAAGTCCTCAAGAATGGGATTACTCCAGCTGTTCAGTTCAATGTGAGGTTTGTTTTGAAATTCTCTTTTAGCAGCATAGGAAGGACAAGAGTTTCCATTTGAATACATATAATTACTAAAAAGAAAGCACACCTCTTTTAAGGTGAAGTGTCACAGCCACTTCATGCTTCCTTCAACGTGAACGCATTGATAGCCTGTCTCTGAAAAGTGACTGATTCAGTCAGTAAAAATGTAATATTAATCTTTCAATTCAGAAATATCTTTGTCCTTTTTTTATCTCTAATCTCCCCTTTCACCCTTTCCTATGTAAAAAGCAATCTACTGGTTAAAAAACACAAACTGCTTGTTTTAGATATTGTTATTCTCCCATAATTATCCACCACAGAAATTTATCCAGGTTTGCTTGACATATGTGATAAAATATGCACTTATAAACTCAATTAATGCTATACGGTACCCTATAAAAGTACACTAACTTAATAAAACTTATCGATACTAATTATGCTCACCTCGTATTAATCTCAGTATACATGTTATCGACCAAGTATAACAATAATCTCAAATCAGAGAACTGATTATGAAACATTAGCATATTTGTGATGGTAACTTTGAAAGAGACTGGCAATAGACACATTTAACCAGCATTTTGGTATATTCAGAATTACGAGACTAACGCGTCACTTTTTACGTACTCATGCTCATCAGTTCAATAAGATAGTTCAAGAAGCCATGGCAGCCTCTTCAGGTGAGGGGGAACTGCCAAAGCATCAGGTTTTATGATGTACCACAGTCCATTACTCTCCCAACAGAAGACTTCTCATATGCTGTTTTTTTTAGAATACAATAACATCTGAAATATATATAAATATATACACAAAAATTTAAAATTTACAAGTAGGACATTTAATCTTTAGAGTGAATGAGATTGTTCAAGAGAAACTGGTGACATCAATTGTCTATTCAAATAACAGGTATTTAATCATATTACTGTTTCACATTAAAAACAGTGTTGGGATTTACAGCATACTTTGTGTACCTAATGTGGCAACTGGACAGAGTTTTCCAGAAATATCTAATGTTTCTAGGTACTTCAATTTTTCAGGCATTCAGAGGAGATAGAGGATGATTTTTTTACTTTTTTTTTTCAAAAAGGCATTCCTAAAAGTCTTTTTGGACAGGCACTTCAGACTCCAGTGTTAATAATTACTTGCAGAAAACCTCAGCTAATCAGTCATGTACTATAAATGGAGCTGGTGCCCTGCTGTTTGTGTGTTTCATGCCTGTTGAGGGAAGCAGTAGTAACTGGACAGTGGCGATTTTTGAAGTGTGTACATGAGTTGCAGGCATCAAACAAAGTACAATAGGGAAAGGTAATGCAGAGCATGCATTAAAATCCAATTCAATTAAATCAGTATATTTCACTATTGATGGACATTGGTTCTATTTCCTCTCCTGTAAACTAGATATTGGGGTGTCAGACTCTGAAGCATAACTTATTGGATCTGAGCTGCTTTTTCAAAGAAATAAGCAACTAGCTGATTTCACTGTGTCTATGCCTCTACAGAGGTGTCAGGGAAACATTTCAAAAAGGAAGAGATCCAGTTCCTTCCACAGATGTACTTCACTTACCAGACCTATGAACTATGCATTTCTGAGTATTGTTGGGTTTTCTTCTCGTCTTTCAATGAGCTCCTGTTTACTAACACTTGAGTACAAGGTGCTAGCATCCCATCTAGCAGGAGCCTCATGAGCAGGATTAGCAAATCAGGGGGCTCTGCAGTTTGAGGAGACTTGTGGTTTCCTAGTAGAGGTCAGTGCTATAGGAATCCCATCCCCTCTAGTCTCTTGTCCACCAGGAACTGTTGCATCTACCAGTGACATTCCAGTTGAGAAATGGTGCAGATGGTGTCCAAGAAATCATGGACTTTGAACCACAGAGAGGATCACAACTCTCAGCTCCCTTAGCACCAAATTATTTTCCTGTCCTATGCCATACAGTGAAAAATAAAAACTGTTGGCTAGAAGCCAACCCTGCAGAACAAGGAAAAAACTAGTTTTGTTATCAGCAGACCCCTGACAATACATGGTCTAAGAAGGCTCAGCTCTGTTATCCATCTTAGTTCACCTGGGATAACCTCCCCTTACTGCTTTCCATATGCCTATCCTGCTACATAAAGTAATGATAAAATGAATCAAAATAGTAAAGATGACAATAGAGCCCTGTACACACAAATATTGTACTAATTAAGAAAAAAGAAAGCGGAGCAGGGGTAGTCCAAAGAGAAATCAGAAAAGAGTAAATTTTCTCTAACTAGCATCTTTCTTTTACACTGAATTCACAGAAATTAATTCTTTTACATGCTGATGAAATATTTCTACAAGCTCTATGAAAGTTGACAGTAGAGACTGTGGAAATATCTCCTATTTCTACAGAAAAAAACCCCTAGATTAGAGTAAGTCAAGAGGAGGGGTATTTTATGATCTGTGTAAAAGAAAGTCTCAAGTTAGAATTATGAATGTGTGTATGAAAAGCAGATACTTGGGAGTGGGTTACTTTTAACTTTGATAAAGGACAAAAGTATTGTAAGGTTAATGAGCAGTTTAGATGAAATAAAGCAAGGAGGAGCTATACATAATGACAGAGAATCAAATCCTTCGTATTTTCCTCAAAATCAACATCAAGATAGAGGAAACTCTGTATGAACAAATTCAGAATAATGTGATCTAAGATAATACTCCTCCTCTCTTCCCACTAATGGAAGTAAGTTGAGATCTGACATGAGTAACTAAAGTAAGCAATGCTACAAAAGAGGAAAAGAGTATACCTGTGAGTATATCATTGCTTGAAATTTAGTTTTACAAAAGTCAAATATTAATAGACAAGTAACAAGATATGACAATATAAAATGCATGTAAAAGGGTGGTTAAAAGGGAAAACCCCTGCAGGCAATTAGCTACCCAAATCATGAAGTGGAGAACATTAAGTAGAAGGAGAAATCAGAGGAAACAAACTGGGATAAAATACTGAAAAAGTAATACAACACACACAAAACATGAAAGAGGAAATTGGGAAGGCAGTAATGCATGGTTATATTTTGAAAAGCAGACACGCTTATAGTTGCACAGTGAAGGCGGAGATGCAGCTAGACAATTGTAATCAATTTATGTTTGTAAGTGGGATGGTGGACATACACAGGACATAAAGACAGTACAGCTAATCAGAATAAATATTGGAGGCACGTAGAAAACACAGAGGGAAGTGGAGGGCAGAGAGCCTTAGAGTGGAAGGTACAAAGGGGGAAATTGAGAATGGAAATAATTAATATATACCCTGCTGCTCTGTGGCTCTTCCCACATTGATTGAACTTTTAGAGAAAACTAGATTGATGAGCAAGTAAGTCCAAAAAGTAACTGAGAATAAAAAAAAGTTTTAAAGAGGCTTATAGAATGATGTTTGAAAACAAGCCTCAAGGAAAAAATCAGAAGAGAATAAAAGTTAAATTGCACAATATGTTAAAAAAAAAGATTTTTTGAAATTGAAGATGGAACCACTAAAAATTCTACAAACTAGAAGTGTTTACCCAGTCCAACTTGTTTTGTCATTAACAGCTGTTGAAATCAATGAGATCAGTGGGTTCAGTTGAAGCACCTGAGTCATTCTTACTGTCTAATAACAGATGAAAGCTGTTTAAGCTGTGGATGAGATGACTGGTGTCATGCCTGAAAGCAATAGCACATGAAGAAAGAAAATGCTTTCCTTACAATGTATTTATTTTGCATATTTGTCAGTGCTTGAGAATTATCCACACCACTGATTTGCTGAAAATTTGCCCCCTTTCTTCATCTCTGCAAAACAAAGTGTATGGCAATAAAAGCAATAGCAAAGCTGGAAGTGAAAATATAGCAGAAAAGGTATATAATATAGAAAAGTATAAATCATTTACGTTAAGAAAAGTTATGTGTGCTGCAAATGCAGGTTACCCTCAAAACTAAGCTCTGCAGAAGAACCAAATGACATGGCATGACTTTGTGTGGTATAGGAATGTCATATCCCAATAAGTTAACAGTCACAACCCTAAAATGTTACCTCTTCTGAACAGTCAAAAGTAAGATAATACATACCACAAAGGTGCTGCTAAAATCAGAAAATTACTGAATTATCTCAGAAGGAACTACAGTTTACTACTTCATTTCTAACAGACTGTGCCTACTTATGTTAATTTTAAGAAGATTTCCACATATCATGGAGTCTTTCTTAAAAGAAAGACCCCAAACCTGCTTGAAGATTTTTGAGTCCTCTTCCTTCTCTTGGCCACCTAATGGTGACTTTTTTTTTTTTAACCTAATGATAGCTAGCAGGAAATGTTCAGCTTTTCAGTTTTCAAGAATAAAAACCATCTCAGGTTTTGATCCTGTGGCTGTTTACTAGAAAAGCTACCAATTTAATAGTTTCTGAGTTTTGTTTGTATATATGGGTAGGATATGTGTAGGATATTTCAAACAGTGATTTGGAAGTGAAACCTTCAGGTAGAAAAGTTGAGAAGTATAAGCTTGAGAAAAGACAAAATCCATAAAATTTTGACCAGATCTAGGGTGAAGAGGGGGAAAACTTATAAAGTCATAGCATACAGCTTAATGGAATTTAAAATATTCTATAATCCATGTAGTAGGGAATAAAATACGAAATTGATAAAATAGATCCAGCGCTAGGCAAGTAATAGAGAATAAGATCATTTGGAATAATGGGCATCATTCTGGTCACCTTATTATGAAGTGTTGAAGCCTCATTGGCTGACATCTGATACGAGGTGGTTTTGGATGTCGTCCTGTTTCTTCCATTATTAATTTTGTGCTTGAGGGCAAATGTCAGCAGTGCTCATTTTAGTTTTTACCTCCTGCTGCAACTTCAACTGTCAGAGAGACAGCAGGAGTCAAAAATGAAAGGAGCCACCTTACAGAAATGCTGTGCCACTATGTCATTTTTAAACTGACAGCTTTTTACAGTCCAATTTCTCAGGGAAAGAAAAAAAGAACTTTCATTTTCACCTCCCACTGCTGCTTTGACAGAGAAAGACATCTACCTAGGTTTGAATGCTGGTGGGAGGCAAAAATATAAAACTGCAACAGGGTGTTTATAAGCAGGCTTTTATTATTCTGTAAAAGGAAAAGCTGATTTAGGACAACCTAAACTCTAACCTTTGTTTACCAGGTGGCAAAAGAGAAAAAAGGTGTCCACCCGCACATACTGCAATAGATGGAGACTCTTGCTGAAGGATATATGTGAATACAGAAGAGCCAGATATACCTAAGGGTTTCAGTTCATCTGAAAACATAAAAATGGCTGGTTTAACAGTCTTTGGCCTTCAAGAAATGGGCAATTGAGAAGATTCTTCAATAAGAACAACTACTGAGGAAATTAGGGATGTCTAAAAGGAGAAATATATGAAAAATACAGCATTCTTCTTGTATTAGTCGTATATAGAAAGGAAAACCTCTGCCAGTCAAAGGACTCAGAGAAAGAAGCTAAGAAAAAAATGAATACTGAAGAGTAACACATAACGATTTTTCTACAGTTAACATAATAGGTAACAAAGCAAAATATTTATGATGGTGAAAGCAGAATAATAACAAACAGTGCTATTAAAGTACATCTTCAAAAGATCCCTCTAGCATCCTAATATATCTACCTTCCATGACATGTATAGTATTTAGAAAATTCAGAATCCAATATAATGATGTAATGCAGCAAAAGAACATAAAAGTAGAAACAGCCGCTACTTGCTGCTTGATTCAGTTTTTCATTTTCAAATTATCTGTTAAATACTCTTCTGAGCTCAGAGTTAAAATTAATTTCAAGTGACAATGTTTCAGGCTAAAGAAATTAATCTATCATTTAAAACTGTCTATTGTTAATCTTGTTTTCCTTGTTTTAGGTCTCTGCTTCTGACAATGTCCATGACCTTGTCAGAATGCACTTGACATGCAAAGTATTTGGCTATCAAGGACAAGAATGCTTAGTATTTCCAAATGCATCATTTAGTGAGACTACCTAGAACAGCAACAGCTGTGGTATCTGGAAAATATACCTTCAAGAAAAATAGCATATACATATATGGGGTATAATTTACATATATGCATATATATATACACATATATTAAAAAATATAAAATACTGTGCGTTAAACGCACAAGTTGTAACCTGGCATTTTCTAATGAGAGTTTGAAAGTCTAAGCCTTGTATTGAAAACACATCACTGATTGTATTGATATGTAAATTTATAATTAATGCCATAGGCCTGGCTACAACTGTTTCTCAAGTACAGAGCAGAATTTGAATCCAGCTTCAGTGGATGAAGCTAGTAAGAGGTAAACTAAGGAGCATCATATTTGCAAAACCCATACAGTCTGCTGAATCTTTTTTTGTAGTTGGAGCTCATTTTGTAGTTGTGGCTAAAGAGGGTGTAATTGTGTCCTTTTCCCCCTTTCCTACCTAGCCAGCACTCGAGCTAGAGTGGAGGTAGGTGTAGCATGGGGTAGCTTTAAGGAAATGAGGAGGAAAAAAGTACTCAAAAGAAATGGAGCAATTGTCTCAGAGATGTGAATCTCAGAAACTGAGTAAAAGGCCCCAGGTATATTCAGAGGTAATTGCATGGAATAATAGAGATCAGTTTCTCCTAAGTAATAACCTTAGGGAAGAGAACGTTTTTAACATTGATAGCAAAAGCAAGGCAGGCTGCAGAGAAATTATATAAAGGAGTTAGGTTGTTTTTTTTCTTTTCCCCTCATATGCTTAATCTAAACTTTTCTCAGTTTCCATCTGAATTCATGGTAGCTCACTATGCCCACTGCCTTCTTGACTTACAGTATGATTGGATTGTTTTTCCACTGTCTTACAGTGCTACATTTATTCCTGAGTCAGTTTTGGATATCTGCTTCAGAAAGGGGCGTATCTTTGAAAGAATCCAGGTACTGAATGATTTGGAGGAGGGCACAGTGAAATTTCACCTGTTTTCCAAGAAAATCCCATCAAGCACTAAAAGAAACAGGCGATTCTGAAAATTTTCTCCCTCATACTCTTTTTGGTTTAGAGTTGTAAAACCTCTGTGTTCTAAGAACCAGGCTGATAAGGCCAGAAGCCAAGTCAATCTAAGTATACATTGGCTTTATACTGTGCATAAAAGGCAGGGGAGGGAGAAGAAAAAAAAAAACCACCAACCCTGAAACAGTATTGGGTTTGACTTTGCATAGACAACTCCTGATAAGAATTTTATTATAACATATATGAGGTTCAAATTCCTCTCTAATTTGCACTGATAGCTAGAGGAAATGTTTGGACTGACGGGAAGTCAGTTCATGTTCTGATATACAGCTTTTCATTACTACAGTGTTATACAGGTTCAGCATGAATCCCCGAGAGCAAATCCCTAGTATATCCTAGCACATTGTTCTTTTCCTTCCTGACAGCTGAAATCCTAATTGAAATCTCATGTTTATTTATTTATTTTCTAAATCTTTGTCTCACTCAAACCTCAAGTGATTTCATTACGATTTCTATCTTTTAATGACTACTTTACCAGCTCTGGGCCTCACTTTGCCCACACTAATGCAAATATTTTGATGAGTTTTAGGGGGCCAAACATACAGGCAGCAAAGACTCACTTTGGTGTGTTTGCAGGACTGGACTTTCGGTTGTTAAATTATTCAAATACTAAAGATACTGTTTTTTAACTGACAGATTGGTTGAATGATGTAACTGCAAGGAGCTACATTCATTTCTAGTATAAATTCCATGATGAAATGGCTGAGCAATGAAAATCATCAGGATAGGGCTGGGGTACTGTTAAAGGTGAACAAACAGCTACAGGGTTCACTTGACAAAGGAGTTCCAGTGAGCCAGCAAGAGAAAAGTTTGATTGTATAGCAGGAAAGTGGACGCCAAGGTGACCAGTGAAGCATAGTAATGAGAACTCTTTCTATCAACTCTCTCCCCTCCGAAAAAACAACTAAACTAACAGTAACAACAACAAAACAGTAACTACACTCCCTATTTTAAGAAATGGGGAAATCAGCTTTTTCCAAGGCATCCATGGAGTGCTAACCATTTAGAAATATGTGAGGAAGAACCACACCTGAAAAGAAACGTGCCTTGCCATTTCTACAAGAGGAAGAAAGCTCCATATGTAAACAATCCCCTCTACATCATCAGACAGAGAATGTTTGGGAATGTTTGCCAAGGGTTATGGAGTCACACAGAAAATCCCCTTTCTCTTCAAAGCTAGACAGAAGAAGGCTCAACCCCAGTTGTGTCTCATGTTTGATCGCTAAGCAAAAGAAAAAAAAAAAGTCCTTTAATGATATCATTATATATCTGACTTGCCCAGAAGGAGTTACAAAACAATATCAAAGAAGTGCAGTATTTTAAAGGTTTGAGGGGAGAGTGGGATGGTTCTGATTAAAAGAGATAAAATAAGAACTCATGAGAAAGCCTCTTCTCATAGCAAAGTCTTCTATAACCAAGGAATTCAAAGGTTTGAATAAAGACTGACATTTTTTCTCTTTCGTAATCAGAAATTGTAAAAAAAATATGTTATTTTCACTTTATGACCACCTTGATGCCATTATAGGTAACACATACCATTATACTGATACTTTAAAGTACAGACCTCTTAGTTATTAAGCAAATCTAAGTATCTTACAGGAACAGATTATACTGTTGTATGAGTTGTTGAGTTATATGGATCTGTTTGAAACAGTAGTACTGGAGATTGTTGAAACAATAATAACGAAGACCTTTAATTTATACAGAACCTTTTTATTCCAGACAATCACAGATACAAGTTTCTGCAGGCATATGTACACATGCATGCAAAAAGATACAGACACACATACAAATGTATCCAGATACACAGGCTTTTAAACAGCACAAATTCTTAACACAGGAAGAGACAACCACACCACTATTGTGAGGATGAGAAGCTGTATCAGAGTTGAATCATAATATTTATAACTTTTCAAAATAAGAAAAAAAAATCTTTAAAAGTCTGTCGATTCATCAACATCTGTTTTGAAAGTCTTGCCCAACGGACAGAGAAGGCAGCTGAGATACAGAGTATTTAATTTCACTTTCAATCTGAAATTATAGTTAATTTCTGATTCTGCCAGGATAACGCACAATGAAGCAGTAAAATTGGGTGGAACTCTGTAGCATTTAAAGGAAAAGTTCTACTACAGTTCATGGAAAAATCACACTATTGTCTCATTGACAGGGAGCTTGTTCATCTTTTTACAAAAGCCTAGAGTATCCCAATGATGCTGAAGGTCTTCTAAAATAATCTTGATCTTAGAATAGATATCTGTGTTAGATGGGAAAGAAACTTGGCAGCACCTATTTGTATTTAAAATAATTTTAATTACACAGAGCAGCCAACATCTATATAGTTTGTTTTGAGCAATTCACTCGCTGTTAATTAGTATTTTAAAACCTCAATACTAGCGTGAAACGTAATGGGGTTTGTACCAGAGTGTTTAAGTTGTGCACTTACTTTCAGTCAGATGTGTAAAGATAAGGTAAGGACTCAATTGAGGTAAAGTTCAGTTGCTATCTCTCACTGCCTAAAAACCACAGAAAAAGAAAGGTAACATTGTCAGTGTTTTCTGACTTTAACTCAGTTGGGAGGCATCAGTGGTAAGTTACAACTGCTGAGATGCATTTGATGAAAATCTTAAAAGCAATCGAGTAGTCTAAACTGTTGACTTTTATGAATTTGTATTGTGAATTACTCTTTGAAGGCTCTTTACCTGGGAGGCTTTGAACTGCTATTGTTGTGCTAAGCTTCCTGTGTTTGGAGATAACGAAAATTAACTTTTCAAAGATTCAGTGATTTGGATACTGGGAAGCTATTTAAAAGGTTTAGTTCCAAGAGTACAGCAACATCCTGAACCCTTAATTATTGAAGACAATCTTTAATGCTTATCATCCAAATAGGAACAGGTCTACTTTTTTTTTTTATTTATTTATTTTTTTTTTATTTTAACAGACAATCTGAGCTCTTTCATTTGTGGATTAGTTGGACTTTTGTTTTCACAGAACTTTATGGATGATTTTATATTACCTTTGAAAGGTGGCAGGACACTGCTGTATTTACTTCCTTTTCTTTTCATCCCTGTAGACTTCTTTCCACAGTCATTAGGAGCACAAAACTAGACCCACAGTGAGCTTATCCCTTTCATTTTGTAAGGCATTCCTTAATGGTAATATATATTTGGTTTTTTTATTTCTAAAGGGCCTGATCCTGCACAGTAATGAGTGTTTCTAGCTCCCTTCGACGCTAACAGGCAGCAAGTTTGTTCAACGTACTGCAGAAGATAGCCAGCAGGATGCAAATCTGGGCTCAGAGTGATTTAAAAAGGTAGTATGTGTTTCAAGTTCCATTCAAACCTTATTTTTGCACATAAATTTATTTTGACACAACCGAGACAAATCAGGCATTCATCTTTGTTCCTGTGGCATATGAAACCATAGATTTTGTAAATTCAGAAGTCACATTGTTGAATGCAGCAAGACAGCCACTGCAGTGCTAGCCCATTCAATCTACCTAGTAAGAAACCACATTAATTACAGCACCATGTTAATTACAGTGCGGGATAAACCTTACTGCTACCACAAGCTTGCCTGACCTTGAAGAAATGCAATTGCTTTTAACAATTGAAATACAGATGACTGAGGTTTCTCCTTTGCTTCAGCATCCAATACTAAGTTTAGAAAGAATACAGATGTTTGTTGCTATGTCTATGGCTCTTCCTACAGTATTTCATAGGAATCTTTAAATGTCAGGTTTGCATAATAGAGGGCTCATCAATTGCAAACAGTTATCTACAAACTCGAACAGCTAGCAGACAAGTCAAAGTACATCATTCAAGTCCAGGATGCAAGGTTTTACTATGAAACATCAATATGATATAAAGGTAGGGTTGTCTCAGAAAATAATTTTTAAAAAATCATTTTTTTTTACAATATACTTGTTTTAAAAAGATAAACCACCAAAAATGGCCTTTAACTTTTCTGAGAAAAATTGACAGTTTGAAGCTGCAGAAAGGATTTTAGAAAAAAAAAATATTATTGAAAACTATTTTCTTCACAGACACTCTGAAGTCTGCAAATGTGAAATAAAATGTTTTGGTTAGTTGTAGCCTACTGCATTACTGTGAAGCCTTGGAGTACAGAAATCCACAAAGCAGAGTAAAATGAGTGGAAATCCTTTTCCCTCTAATTGACAGGACCTAATGCCAGATGGCTGTACCCTTTAAAAAACTCTTGAAACACACATGTATGGTCTGGAAGATGAGGAACGGACAGCATTCCTACTGATTTCCAGAGTTGTTGACAAGGTAAAATAAGATCATCTGAGTTTCTCCTTCTTTTCCCCATTTCCTATTTCCCCTTCAGCCTGTAAAGCTACTGCATCATACATGCTTGGCTGACAGAAAACACGAAATGCAACCCAATACATGGCTATTCTGAACTACTATCTTACATTGTAATTATGTCCTAACTGAAAAGGAAAGAAGCACGAAAGATGTTTAGCACACAAAGGCTTAGGAATTTAGCTAGGTTTTATTATGCCTTTAAAATAAAAAGTAAAAATCCAGATTATGATTCTGACAAACTGGCTCAGCACCATGAGTGTTGGATATCTGCACACCTTAACTTCTGGACTCCCAGAGTCTCCCTGAGCAGATGTGTTTCTGTATTCAACACAGCATTACACTAAGAAAAGCAGACCAGCACAAATGAACTCTGGAACAAACTAGAGGCAGTCTAAAATCCATTCAAAATCCACACACCAACCAGACAGAAATATATTCAGGCAATGCCACAAGAGTAAAAGAAATAAAAGAGGAGTTTTTTTTCTTTTCTTCCACACAGCTGCAAAATACTGACTGGCAGGGATCAATATCAATTCACTGGGTGAAACGCTGGATTCACCAAACCTGGGAAGATGAAAATGACAATGATAAGAGTGAAAATATGCTTCAGAAAACTACTGGAACGCTATTGTTCTTTTCCATTGAAGACAATTGCCCTTTGTTCACCAAATGTCAATCCAACTTGCTACAGCTTTCATAATAAGGACTCTTGAGTAGGTGTAAATGAAAGGAGAATCTCTGTTATTTAAATCAAAATCCTCTTGAAATTCCTTGGTATGTAAATTACAGATTATGTTATACACTGATAAAGATGGTATAAATAGATCTGGTAGAGTCTAAGGGGACCTTTTGAATTGTTCTAAGTAACATGCATGACTTCTGAATTTGGCCTTGAATGCAGACACAGAGGCAAACACAGAAAGGAAAATTTAATCACTGGTGGAGAAACTTTGAATGTGTCTATAGGCAGTGCAGAAATGAACAGATACAGCAAGGAAGATGATACATCCTCCCTTACATTCAGGGTCAAACAAGAATATCAATGAAGAGACATCACACTTTATGTGGGGAAAAAAAATACCAAATTGCTTAAGATCCAACAGGACTGTTAGTAGTAAAATGTCTCCAAATGACAGCAAGACCTAACACCTTATGAAATCCACCCTGCTTAGTACCACTGGGGATGTAAAGCACAAGAATCCATGAAGGTGACACGACACAGGAAACCTTTAAGTCTATAAGGGTGATAAAGATTTTTCTGTCAAAAAAACTTTCAACAGAAGTATGAGCTTGTTAGTCTTTGGGGACATAACGTATGGCCTAGCCTTTTATGACATCCTTGTTTCTTAACTGAGAAACCAAGCACTTTCGAATTGGAAGCTGCAAACTTCAGCAGGTCTGCTAATAATAGCTTATTGAACTTGTGGGAAAGTTTAATACTCTGGCCTTTCTTCACCTACTGTAGATGAAACACGCTGTGCTGGGGGATAACTTTTTATATGGTCACCATCATCAAAACTGCAACTGACAGGAAAAAATTAGAGGGTGGGCTAAATAAAAAGGGCTTTGAAAGGAGTATTACATATGCATGTAACAGAATACTTATATTGAAAGTTAAATTTTAGAAAAGAACAGAAAAGTAATATACAATATCCTGGCTGTGAGCCAGGATGACAGAATGATAAAGCACTTAGGTTTATTAAACAATCCATAAGGTTATTTAGGTATCAAGCTACTTATATTCATTAATTTCAGTGGAAAATAAGATACTAAATAGGATTTAAGTAAATAGAAGCCAGTGTGGATGCAGCACTTTTTTTCTTTTTTTTTCTTTTTCTTTGAATGTGCATTTTTTAATGAAGCCTGGATATGTAGATGATGTTTCCAACTAACCATGCCTAGTGGTAGAAACATTTTGTTTCAAAATGTAGGCTTAGTGCTAAAGATGCAAATATATACCTAGCATGAGCAGCATATAATGCTAGAAAGAGGGAAGGATAGGAACAGAAAAAAGACAGAACAATAGCAGCCAATAAACCTCTGTCATGATTTTCAAAGTAAAACTGTTTTTATAAGCTATTTTAGATTAATAGGTCTTGTTTGTAGAGCAAATTCTGTAGGCGTTTCTGTGAAGTACGCAATCAATATAAACAAATTGGTTTGTACCCTATTTCAAAATGCAGAAGGAAGATAGAATACAGCTGCATAACTAAAGATGACTTTCCTATCCTAACTGGGGTATAGGAAAACTGTAGGAAAGGTAGGTATATTCCTTTGACAGAGAGCAACAGCTGCATTAGAAATACTTCTGTTATCTTGCTAAATTTCTTTGTATAAAAATCTTCACATGACTCTCAATCAGAAATGCCAAGGCTATCGCTGGCATTTGAAAAGCCCTCTTGTAAAGTACAGAGATGCTGCAACCCTGAAACTGTTAAAAAAAGAAAAAGAAGCCTTAGAATGTTCGATTAAATACAACCTGACACAAACAGAGTTGCCAGTGACAGAAAGAAAAGTTAAGCAACTCACCACAGTCTTGACCTCAAGTCAATGACAAGACTGACACTCCAAATCTGTTCTGGCAAAGTGCATCCCATAGCTGCGTGAAGAAGCTATGGGATACAGTGATTTATAATTCTTGCTCTGAACAAATGAAAGCCTAACATTTTTACACCTGAGTAAAACGGGAGCTGGACAATAGGGAACCAGAAACTCATTTGGATACATGTGGTGTTTTAAAACACATCACCAGGATCTTCAAATCGATCCAGTACCTAATGGCAGGCGGCACTGAGATCTCAGTACAAAGACACATGATGACCAGCTATTGTGCATGCTTAAGACCTCAGTGGCTGCATTATTGTACAAGCTCTTGTTTTCTGAAAGGAGGGCTGAGTGAGACCTGCAAGCAGGGAATTACAGTAATCCAGACAAGATGTCACAGAAGCATGAATTAAAGTTTCAGTATCTCTATGTGACAATGATCTCAAAGTTGTTATATTTCTAGGTTGATAATAGGAGTTTTGTTCTCCCTGAATGCACATGATCCCCAAAGAAAAGCCCTCAATTAAAGTTTACTTCTACATTTTGCACAGATGAAGACCAAGCAGTATTTATGTGTGGTACAGAGAAGGAACAAATCTTCAGACACAGTGCTAACAGCATTATTAAGCACAGTGGTCTCATCTTTTTCATGTTTAAAGCAATTTTGGGGCAGTCAGAACTACACTTTGTAAGAAATGGGGATCAGATGCTCCTATTGAGTGTAGAAAAATAATGTAAGGCTTCTTTCCAATAGCTGTGCAAGCCTTTTACTTCTACTCTTCTCATCTTTCCTTGGATCTCATTCTCCCCTTTTGTCTACAATGCTTAATCAGAGACACTGCAGTTTAAATTACTATATGACCTGACCAGTGACTTCTTTATCGCCTCTGCACTTTTATAACATAAGTAAGTGATGGATAAATTATATAAGAAAGACTAGACTCTGACCTATACGCACATATAACCAATATGCACATAGAGTTTGCCAATAAAATAACAAAAAAAATTAGCTTCACAAAATACTTTGGTTAGAAAACATCGGGTTAATACTGAAATATATTTAATGCATCTCGTCATTTTATAAGGGCTATGCTTTGCAAATAAGCTTGGTGGTGCTTCCAGTACCAAAAACTCTTATATATTCAGAGCTACAGTCACCGGTTAACAGGCTTCACTGACAAAGCTGAATTACTACGAATTTATGAATTATTACGAATTATATGAATTTATTTCTCTTCATCAGAATACTCCAAGGAGAAAGGGCTGTGGGTGCTCTCTCCCATGAAATCCTCAGCCTCAGTGTCCATGTGTGAAACTCACCAACGCAAGTCATGGGGAGCAGCTATCTGGATTACCTTTCAGAATAAGGGGGCTTGCTGTGTAGAGTGTGGGACACACTATGGATTGTAGGGAAGAACATTTTGGAAAACAGTTTTGCAGGAAAAGACTGGGTTCCAGTAGACAGCAAGGTCAACATCAGCCAACAATGCGCCCTTGCAGCAAAGGCAGTTAACAGTACATGCTGGGATCCAGCAATATGAAGAGTGCTGTCAGCAGGTGAAGGGAGGTGAGCCTTCCCCTCCACTCAACACTAGGGAGGCCATATGTGGAGCAATGTGTCCAGTTCTGGGCTCCCCAGTACAAGGCCTAAACACACACTTCCAGGGATGAGGCGTCTACAACTTCTCTGGACAACCTGTTCCAGTATCTCACCACCCTCATAGTAAAGGACTTCTTCCTAATATCTCGTCTAAATCTAGCCTGCTCTAGTTTAAAACCATTGCCCCTTGTCTTATCACCACACACCCTTATAAAAAGCCCCTCTCCAGCTTTCCTGTAGGCGCCCTTCAGGTACAGGAAGGCCGCTATAAGGTCTCCCTGGAGTCTTCTCCAGACTGAACAGATCCAACTCCCTCAGCCTGTCCTCATAGGAGAGGTGCTCCAGCGCTCTGATCATCTTTGTGGCCGTCCTCTGGACCCTATCCAACAGATCCATGTCCTTCTGGTGCTGGGGGCTCCAGAGCTGGATGCACTACTCCAGGTGGGGTCTCACAAGAGAGGAATAGAGGGGCAGAATCACTTCCCTTGACCTGCTGGCCACACATGTTTTGATGTAGCCGAGGATGCAGTAGGGGCTTTTTGGGCTGCCAGCACACGTTGCTGGCTCATATTCAGCATTTCATCAGCCAGCAGCCCCAAGTCCTTCTCTGCAGGGCTGCTCTATTACCCAGCCTGTACTTTTCTTGGAATTTCTCCACCCCAGATGCAGGACATTGTACTTGATGAGCTTGGCATGGGCCCACCTCTCTAGCCTGTCAGGGTCCTTCTGGATGGCAACTCTTCCCTCCAGCATCGGCCACACCACTCAGCTTAGCGTTGTCAGCAAACTTGCTGAGGGTGCACTCAATCCCACTGTCCATGTTGCCAACAAAGACGTTAAACAATACCAGTCCCAGTACCGATCCCTGAGGGACTCCACTCGTCACAGATCTCCATTTGGACATTGAACCATTGATCGCAACTCTTTGAGAGTGGCCATCTAGCCAATTCTTTATCCACCGGGTGATCCATCCATCCATATATGCACAAGTATATGGTGGCAAGTATAGTATGTGGTGGATCCAAGTGCTCTGTGTGCTTGTGAGTATACACATGATGACATTTTCAGACTTGCTACTTGTTGGACCTGGGGGCTCCACAGTAGCCTCACCTCCCTTGGGCTGTCAGATACAGAATTATATATTTTCGTCTGACAGAACTAGTTAAGATAAATTCAGAACTGTTAATTTTGTAGCTTCCCTTTATCTTCTGTATCTTTGACTTAAGCAAGCTTTTTTTTCCATTCTACTTTATTTCTTCTGCAAAGTCATAAAGTTGGCAAAATGTAACAACAGCTCTGCTCAGCTTCATTAATATGGATCCAAATGTACAGAAAACCAAGTGCTAGTTATTGTTTGTTATTACCAGTTACGTATTTCATCAAGAACTTCTGTTATCAATACTCAAAAGCCCTGAGAACCGTGGCAGTAGCCTCCACCAGTTTCATATCCCAGTATGCATAAGGTAAATAACCATTCCTGCTGTATTCTAGGAGTGATAGTCATTCTTAGGGATATATGTTGTGTTCATACAGATTGTACAGGGCACTAGTTCTATCATGACCAGAAGGCAGCTGTTTTCTTATCAGTAGCTTGGAAAGTTGGCTTCATTGAAATCAATAATGCACAATAATTTTGCCTGCTAGTAATTTTGAGTGCTTTTCTCTGCTTAAGAACTCTTTTATGTGTTTCCTAAAAGTCCAGGATTCAGCAATCACTCCCAACTCAAAATAGAAGATTTTTATTAAACATCATAATAATTTTAAAATAAATTTATCTTTCTCTTCAACCTACCATCTTTAAAAGCCGTCTGGTATATTCAAGTCATATTTTTCAAACTTCCCTCTCCTGTTAGGAAGATAATAATTTATATTTTTGTTTATCTGAAAGCTGAGTTCCTTTCTTGATTACATGATTCAGAAAGTGAGTTTTTAAACAAAAGAATTACTGCAAGGCTCAAAATGCGATAATGATGGATGGTGTCATGGCATAGGCTTTAAATTAGGTAAATATGTATACACATCTTGTTGCAGAACCAGGGCCACAGTCACTACAGTTTGATGTGTCCAATTCATCTGTGTAAAGAAGGAATGCAAAGGAAGCTGAAAACAGTAAACTTACCAGCAGGCACACTAATCTTCTAATGGAAAACAAGGGTCTATAGAGAAAAACAAAACAAAACATTTAAGTCAACCAGGAGCAGATTTAAGAAAACCACATTCTTCTTGTAAAAAAAAAAGTTTTGCATTTGTGTTCCTCCCATAAAAAAAGTTTTGCCCTTCAGTTGGCCAATATAAAGCTAATAAACCCTACTCACCAAATATCTAGTCAAAAGCTTTCTAAATTGAATCTAGAAAAGACTAATCCATGTAAATATCTGAAAGCTATGGGAAGAAATGCCTTGATGAAAAAAAAAAAGAAACTTGGATAAAGTCATATCAGGAAATCCTTTTCTATTCTTCAGTGCAATGTACCAATATTTATATCCGTGTCAATTGCTTAGAGATAAAGGGTTAATAATCAGTTCCTGTGTAATTAAATTACTTCTAATTACTCTTTTTGTAGTCAAACTAGGGATTACTTCAGAACAAATACATTTAAGTTATTCAGACTTAACTGTACTATTCATTAAGCCCGTTGTAAAACTTTCTCATTGGGTGCTGCCAAACTTTCTAAGTCTGGCCGTGTGAGTTCATGGAGCACAGCTCAGCTGAAAGTGAGTTGTGCTATTAGTGCATCTGTGGTAGTTCAGTAGTTCAGGAAACTCAACATGATCGGACTAATAGCACTAAATTGGATATCACTCAGAATCTAAACCTAGCTGCCCCCAGCCTCTCTGATATCTGAGGACAAGCTGGAACACAAGGGGGTTTATTTTCTGCCAAATTACTTCACCCTTTTCACGTGACAGAAAACTGGCACAGTCGACAGGATTGCCATGGATAAACTGCTGCAAAAAAATGACTCTGCCCCTTCCCCAGATGGGATGGAGTGGGCCCAAAAATTTTGGAAGGATAAAGAGAAAGAAGTGGAGCACATTGAACAGTATCAGGCTGCACGAAAGCTTACATCAGGGAAAGGTAAAGGTGCTATCTGTGCGGTGTTAGGTGCCTGTTTATCTTGTGCACAACAAGAAGCTAAAGAAGCCCCTGCTCCCAGTTGGATTTCTGCTGCAGAATATGCAACTCTCAAATCCAAAAATGAGGTATTAAAATCATTAGCCTTTGAGAGGGAGACTGGAGAAAAACTAGGAATCTGAATTGATAAACTTGAGTGTGAGAATGAAAAACCAGGAACCCAAGTTGATAAACTTGCATGTGAAAACAGTCAGCTGAAACAACTTTTGGAAAAGGTGAATTGAGTATTAGATACGACGCAACCCTCTGCTCCAGTCAAGCAGATTTGTAGATTTATGCGGAATCCAAACTCTCAAACTCGGACTGGAGATATTTGGTGTGATAGTGATGATTGCAAGGTTGAAGGAAATCCCGACCCTGAATCCCAGTTAATTCCTTTACAACCTCTGGTTAAAACCGAAATCACTGTCGACAGCGACAGTGAGGTCCACAGCACAGTGTGTACCATCCTGTGGTCAGCAGCTGAGTTTATGAAAATACAAGAGAAATACTCCAGGCAACCAGGAGAATCAGAAGTCGAGTATGCATGGCGAGTTTCTCTTGAAGGGGGAGACCGGATTATGCTGAGTTAGGAGGAAGCAGGAGACCATTGGGGGCCAGGAGTATTATTAACAACTACCATCTTTATCCTTTTCACATGACAAATGGTTTTAGCAGGGTTTATAATATTCTCATGAGGTTGGAACCCAGTATCCCCAAGGTGAAAGCCACCTCTGGTTGCAAAAAACTTCTGACATTCTGTGGATTTGTTTACTTTTAATACAGACAGCAAAAAGAAATATAATATATAGCACAAATTCTGCTGTGTTGCAGCATACATTCTCATAATACCTAATAGCTATTTCTTAGCTAGTCCCGTGAAAAATATGAATCATAAGCATTGAAAACTAAAAGACACATAACAGACCTAGTTCCAAAATAATTAAATGCTGCAAATAATTACTGTCTACTTGACAATTACAGCAGGGGTACAATTTATCAAAGGAATGGAAGGATAAATGAGACAATTTGACAGAAAATGCTCAGGACAAAAGAGTGCTGGGTCAGACAGAATAAACCATCAGTGTTATTAAACACTACAGCAGCAAAATCTTCTAAATATAAACACTGTCCATTGCTCCAGAGTAAAAAGTATGGACATACAGGCAGCCTGTCCATGGCATGTACAGTGAATTTTTAAAGGAGAATTGCAATGGACCCTGCTGGTGGTCTCCACCTCCCCAATGTCTTCTTCTGGCCCTGTAGTGCTGACCTTGCTCTGTCACAAGTCTCCAGGAGATAGTGGCACTGCTCCAGATGGCTCACCAGCTCCACAAGGACAGTGCTCCTACTACCTCTAGCCCATGTCTCTGAGACTCCCCTGGGCACTTCCCAACACATCAGTGTTGTGAGAAAAGAGAGAAAAACCAAGGAACTCATAGACTCAACTATCCATATCCTTCTGCTCTGAACAATTCTTCACATCTTTGCTTAGAGTTCTGATACAACCAGAGCAAGATATACCTCTGAAACTCATTCTAATATAATAGTTCTAGTTCTTGACTGTAATCAGGCTTCTCTCACTGACTGAAATTAACTCTTTCCACTGAGGTGACTGAGCTGAATATGCTCCTTTTTGCACCACACTCCCAGGTATAAGTACTAGAGGTTATGGTGTTCACTGGCTCTCCTGAACCACCTCTAAATACCTCATATGACTCCTGAGGGCTTTGCAATCTACCACAACCTCATGTATTTTCTATTTAAGGTGTAGATACAGCATGAATTCTTAGGAGCATAAAATTAAAAAGTAGGACTATGAATTAATCAACATTTCTTTATTGCAATTCAGTGTAAAACATTTATCTGCTGCAGTTATTTCTGATCAGTACAGCTCTGCTGTAAATTTGCTACAAATTACATACTACATTGCCATCTAGTGAAAAAAAATGAAAATTCAACCAAAACAAAATGATGGAGTGTACGGCAGTATTTTTATGACAGAGGCATCCTGAAAATTCACATCTCTGGTTCTCTTGTGATAGTTACATGGTGTGTAAGCAGACATCCACTGACCATCTTAATCCTTGTGCCTGTGTGCGTGTTTGTGCATGCGTGCATTGTGCTGCCTAACCACTATGCACACATGCACAATTATGAGTGTATATGCAATGTATCCGCTTTGATAGATGTAAGCTTTACCTCATAAAATAATAGAATCATAGAATCATTTAGGTTGGAAATGACCATCAAGATCACCAAGTACAACCGTCTACTAAACATTATCATAACCATTAAACCACATCTTGAAGCACCACATCTACACATTTTTTGAACATTTGATTTGTTCAGAGTGATGAGGCAGTCCAAATTCTGCTTAGACGCATCAGACTGCTGGTTTACTTGGACTCTGCTACCGACAAGCTGGCCTACCAGAAGATTTGCCATGATTTCCAAGACAGAGTGTAGAGATAAAAGATCTGTGGTGGAGCTCCTGAACTGACAAATGGCAAGTGATATCTTGACAATCACCATATGGCTTTTATGTCATGCTCAAGGGAGCTTAAGGAATTACATGGGACATGGCAATGCCAGAGAATAGCAGACAAGGTGAAAATGTGCCGATCAGAGATTATGAAGGCATAAGGCAGTGCTGTACTGAAAACTTTTGAATGTACTCAACCACCCCGACTGTCAACGGAGCTGTTTCAGATGACATCTTCCTCGCCACCACTCTCCACTAAGCAGGCAAGGTCATGACCCAAAGAGTTTAAGGAATAATTTGTCATTATTTTTTCCAGTAGGAAATATCCAGTTCCTAAACAAAAGATGACAAAATTAATTACGTGACATGGATTGTCTGTCTGGAAAACTCTGGATCATTACAGAGAGAGTCTTGTTTTAGTTCTGTAACTATTGGAGTATTTTGTGAGTGTGTCTATATAGAAGGATACATCCATACAAAAATACAAATCCTAATGAAGAAGAAACAAGTAACAAGTGTCAATTATTAATGGCACATATGTCAGCCTAGATTTCTTTTCTAGTATTGCTGAGTTTGTAATTAGGATTTCACATTACTGGAGTAATAAAAAGCAAAGTATGCTTCATTAGCAGCTGGAAATGGAAGAAGTTGCTTGCAATGCTATCGTTCATTTTAAGTGGACACATACAGACATTAAAGTGCAGTTAAGTGGTAACTTATACTTTTTTAGCTTCAAAGTCTGTTTGCTGACACACATGTATATATTTACAATCTTTATTGCCCTCTAGAACAGTAGTGGACAACGGAGCCAAATGCAGACAAATTGCTAAGTCATTTGCTGATCAAGGCTCACTTTCAGTGGTGTACTGCCTCAGCTGGGTTCATTCTTATTAGTATAAAGTATGCGAAATGCAGTCAAAAACATGCAGTTTATAGAACCAGATGTTGCTTATGTTTCACAAGTCAAACAATTAAAAGTGCTGCTTGAAATTCTGCACATATAATGTCAAATGGAGAGGAAGTTCCACATCCCATCTGGTTTTCAAGGGAATTTTATTACATCTTTTAGATATATTTTTCAGCTTCTGGGTATTATGTTTGTTACATGGATTGATTTGTAATCTGTTTTTCTCCTTGACTGAAATCTATTTTTATGAGTGAGACACATGCTCTTTCATCTGCTAGTTCTCACAGACTGTAAATAGAAACATAATTTCATACTGTCTGTAGACTAGCAGGAGTCTGTATTTGCTACTTCAAAGCCAAATATGTGCAAAGTTAATGAATGTGAGTTCTTCAAACACAAGCAGAGGCAATGCTTATAACTAACACTTGTATAAATAAGGAGTAAATACTAGTCAAAGATGACACTTCTGTAGGAATATCTTTTAATGAATGAAAAATAAATTGCAGAAAAAAAACATGCCAAACTTTTAAAACTGCAGACTTAGTCATTACACATTATCTATTTAATACCTGATTAATATTCCATATTACATATCAAATTGCTGAACAGACTTAGTATCTATGTACTGTTACATACTTACAAAGAAATAGATGTCACAGATCATACAAGTGTAAAGCAGTACACACATCACTGTGGGAAAATTATAGAAACAATGGAGTGATAAAAAATAGTAATACTTTAACTTTGAATACAGCCATTACAAGCACGGTGGAGGTACTTCAGTCATCCATGCTCCATTCTGTACAGCTCTGTTCATTCTCTCTTGTCTTCTCTAACGGGTGTTGCTCTCCTGTAGTGAATCACATAGCCACATTCAATCTCAAGTCTTCAATTGTCTTCCCTAGAGATGATCTGTAGCTGTACAGGCACTGATGCCAGAAGATAAGAGTCCTCTGAACGTACTGAATGTGGGTCTTACTGATGCAAAAGAGCCATGGGCTGCAGGTCATTTTGCACATCTCTCAGAAGAAGAAGATGCAGATGTAGAGCCAGTGTGTCCAGATAGCTCTAGATTTAAGTCCAGGATGTTTAGTTTACAGTCATGGAAGCATTTAGGTTAGAAAAGACCCTTAAGATGATTGAGTACAACCATTAACCTAACATTTCCAAGTCCACCACTACACCTAGTCCCTAACTGCCATGCCAATTAGTTCACTGCTGTCTGTTCAGGGGATTATATTTCAAAGAAACCTCTTGAGATTTAAGTCAGTTGTTCAGAAACTAGATATAGGCCAAGCAACACTTGCAAAAGGTTTCGGATTCCTACCTCCTATTATGTCTGTAGTTTCACAGAGCTGGTAGTTTGGGAAACTAAGCATGAGTTAGGACCTTAAAATTGTTTTGTGGATCTAGGCTAGGCCCATGACTCTGCTGCAAACTGTCATGTCATTGAAATGTCATATGGTACTCTCTCTAAATATAAACTATGTACATATAAACTATGGGGTTTTTTTCACACTACAGCTCTGGCAATTCTGCTTACAGAGCAGTCATACACGACAAATTAGTCCTGTTAAGCAACATAAGCATGAAAAGACTGGGTGTTTTCTGGTGAGTGAGTTGTCAGTACAAGGGTTAATTCAAGCGGCAATACACCATCTATTAGTATTAAAACAGATTTCACATAAACAAGCTAAACAAGTAATTCCATTAGAATAAAAGACACTCCTATATTTGTATTGCTTGTGGTTATGAATTTGAATCTTCAGCTGAAATATAGTCAGCTAGAGCCAGGTGCCATATGGGTATCCACACTATAGCTCAACAGATATCCCCCAAGCTACACAGTTGTCCTTCATATATATGAATGCAAAGAACACATTATAGAATATAGAATACAACAAATGTGTTCAGATAAACAGGGAGAAAGCTGTGAACATAGTTCCTCTCAGTAAAGAAGTGTGTAGTGTTTATGCACGTATGTATTTAAAGCTAAAATTCTGGCAGATTCTCTTTATACCCAAATCCAAAAAATATTATTTTTATTTAGAAACTTGACCATTTTTATCAAGTCACAATAAAGGCATCTGGTATCAGAGCAGCTCAAAATTAAGACCTCTCTGGATGGAAATCTTAACAATAACACCATAGTTTCAGTATGACATTATCCAACACAGCTTCTTTACGTAAAGTGTAAGTGATTTTGCTGCTACCATGATTGACAAGGTTGTCAGATTTTAAATTTTGAAGCAAAACTAGATTTGCTTCTATGTAAAGAGCAGCTAGAAGGCTATTGGGAAAATGAACAGACAATAAAGACACCGGACTTGACCAATTTTAGCAATTCTATCTTAGTGATGTTTTCATTTCGTATTTTAGAACACATTATTTTTCTGAAAACACGTATATGGACATTTTTATGAAAGTCAAGACAATATAAGGCTGACCACAGACTACCATTAAAAAACTCAGTAATTCTCGTCTCACACTCCCCTACATGCGTTGCTACAGGCTAAGGAAGCCCCAGGTCAAAAGGTTAGGTATGTGTCCCTTTTTTCTCAAATGACCACTTAAGTTATCGAGTCATGTCCCTGAATGGCACAGAGCTCCAGGTAACTGTCCTATGTGCCTTGTAGGCAAACCAGTTCTGCTGATGAGGGAGTATTTATTTACCGATACTTTGCCAATGAAGCCAATGGGGCTGTCCACAGCAGTACGGGTCTGAAAGGTCAGTTTAACTATTATTTACTCACAAACTGAATTTGTATTTACACCACAAAAGCAATGTAGCCTCCCCTTTCAACATGAGTCTAAAGTCTAAGTCTAAGAAGTAATTGTAAAATCACAACTCTGGAGAGAAGAAAACACAGGAAGAGATATATTTCATTGAGATTCATCTAGGGTATATGATGAATCTAACTCAGAACATTATTCCAAAAGTGAATATCACAGATGAGAGAAAATGCCTAAAACAACTCCTTTCGTTCAGGCAAAAGCATCTAGAATTTGAAAAACATTTTTATAGAACAAAAGCATACCAAATCTGAAGGAAAATTCTGCTGTTGTTTCAACCTGCACAATTTCCTTTGCAATTTGTGATGTTGCAGTTGTGTGACCAGGAAAGGTTGAGATGATTGTACTCAAATAATCAGACTAAATCCTTGCTAAGTAAGTAAATCCAGACTCACACCTGCTGCTTAACTGTTGGCTTACCCCCTTGTATCTAGGCATTACATCCTACTATTTAATCAGCACAAAAAGTCAATTTCTGGCACAAAATTGAACTTAAAAATGTGGTAGTAGCTGGTAACTTTTGATTTCTGCGCTTTGTATCTCAGTCATTTCATCTTAAAATACAGTTGGTAAAATGCTATGAAGAGGGTTCTTTTTGAGATTCTGGTTTGTCAGTTTGAAGCCAAAAAAAGATGTATCTCCCACTTAATAACAGCTGTGGTCAATGTCAGAATCCAGGGCAACTTGCAAAGGACAGTAACTGAATGGTTAGTACATTGCTGAAACAGATTCTCAAAACGACTTTGACCTGACTTACACACTTCCTCGGTGGTTCAGAAACACTGCAGAGTACTGGATACTTCCAGTTAAGACATTATAGAGTAGGATCTAGCTCTTTACCACTTCTCAGTCCCATTCTTAAAATCTGTCTTCAAGGTTTTTCAACCATCTTTACACTGAACATCATGGACCTGTGATACCTCAGCAAGCTTTATGAGGATGAGTTTCAGTATGAAACACAGGAGCCAGTATAACACACGAGGCTTAGTTTGTACCGACTAACTATACACAGAAAAATGCCACAGAATGGCAGTAGCATGTCCTAACAAAGACTAGAGGGAAAATTTGGGCAGAGCACTGTGTACCGGCATCACAAAATTTTCTTTTCAAAGATGGGGCTTACATGTTGTAAGGTACCTCCCACAGCCATTATTTGGGATGTTCTAACACAGTGTTGCATGTGTTGATATGATCCCCAGTCTTAGAAAACCCTAACTCAGTGAGGAACTTTTTAAAAAATGTTGATACCTAAACCATACAAAATAGATGTAGACACTGTAAGTTGCCATATTTCTAAAATAATATTGGTGTAATACAAGTTTCTGGTTACCTTCCTTTCAACAATGAAAACTTTTAAGTATGCTCATTTAACAATGCCAAGATAACTTTCAGACCTGGGGGAAGCATAGGCTAACTTACTGCATTTGCCCAACAACTTTATTTTTGCTATAGATCATATTTATGAAGACATTATAAAGTTACAAGGAGTTGTAATAAAAAAAGAAAAAAGCATTTCCAATAAGGTAAAGTGGTCTAATACATGTTCAATATGACAACTTTATTACTGCTGTGGATCAGTATAGCAATTACATATGAGAAGTATGTTACACATAACTTCTCTTGAGGCAGAATGCTACAATAGACCAAAATAGTATGTAACAACATATTATTCTGTAATATGTAATAATTATTTTGAGGTTACAAAGTCAGGAAGAGAGCTACTGTAACTTAGAAATCCACTTAAAAACAATGGTAACCAAGGCAAATTTAGCAATGGAAACATGGCCATTTATTACTGAGTAGTTATTTATGACAGCTTGGTTATTATAACTAGCGTCTATGTTTTTTCTCATTATAGATATTAATGCTCATTAATGTATTTTCAAAGATGAAAGAGTGCTAAGCTAGGACACACTGGTGATATACACTGTAAAAACTTTAAATTAAGTGACAACCCATACCTGAAAGACTTTATAGTACAAGTAAAAGAGAACATATAACACATGGAAAAGGATTGATGGGAAAGACATGAAAACGTTGAGGACAGAACGGGAAGCAGAGGTCAGGGTAATTGCGTGGTTTAAACGTTACACAGTTCAACAGACCTCACACTGATGCTGAGTTTTACGGAGGATGCAGGCGAGGATAACTAAGCAGCTTTGAAAATGTTTATAGACAGCTTTTCCCAAGCATGAGAAAGGACATAAAGGCCCTTCCTAGAAGATTTAAGAGATAGATGGATACATTCACCACGAATAAATCTTTTCATCCTTTTCCAATGTATGTTGTTCAGTGAATGAGAGAACATACATATTGTAAAAAGCCATGAAAGGGATCAAAAGAGGAAAAAAAAAAAAAAATTAAAAATTGAGAGTATAGTGCTTCCACAAATCTACCCAAAACAGAAAACCACAATGCAGGGTCATTAAAAAATATATTTTATTTAGAAGCATGATGGATTCAAAATCCCAGGTGTCCAAAAAAAAATAAAAAATTTAAATAAGTTTCCACAGCAAATGCTAATCAAATCATTAATTATTTTTATTAAGAAATTATTTTATTAAGATGTGCTTTTCATGTGTTTGTGTATGTTAATATTAGAAAGTCTAAGTAAAATGAAGATAAAAATATAAACAAATTACAGAAATAACTACAATACTTAATTAGAATTCAAATCACACTTACGGAAAATTTGAAACCACAAAAAGGAGCTAGCCATGCATTTTTGAACAGATGGTGCCAGATAAGGTCACATAGATATAATTGAGGTCAGAATTTGGCCACTGTAGGAACAGACACTCAGTGAAAGAGGTGAATTTCCTCCGGTGTTTTTCATTAATTACTCAGTGCCATTTAGTCACAGTGTTGTCTGTCGTAGATCCTCTCAGTAATCTCTTGTCCGTACAAGTCTTTCTCTAGAATATTCTTTCATTATTATGCATTTGAAAAAAAAAAAAAAAAAGTCTTTGTGGAAACATTGATTTTCTCTTTAGCTGCAGAGACAAAAGTTTACCAGTACCACCATTTATCTTAGATTACATGAAGCATTAGGGGACAAACAGATTAAGGTGTGTTTTCCCTGCCAGTGTAGGAAGAAATGACTGATATAAAATAATAGTTAATTTTTATGAAAATACAAACAAGTTTTAAATTCAAAGACCAGTTTTTAAATACTTTATATCACAGACAGAAGGCAAATCAAGAGCCCAGACAGAAGTAGCAGAACTGACTTGCAGAGTTGTCTTGGACAGGTACTGCTCAAATTCTCCTCAGCTTTCAGCATGTAAAAGCAATTTAATTGACCTTGCTGTTGATTTTGCACACTCTATCTGAAAGCAGTGTTTGTTTTGTGATTTTTTTCAAAGTTAGTATAAAAATATAAAATAAATAACACCGTATACAGCAAAGTATGGATTCATTTTTGCATTTATTTCTAGAAGGAAGTCATTCACATTTGATTGCCAGTTAGAAGGCATACCACAGAAATCAACTGAGTTTCCACATTGGCCCCAAAGCATAATGAGCAGCATAAGCTGCTTCAAGTTGCACAAATTATTCTCTCCACAGCTGTGCAGGCTCAAGCCCGCAGATGCAACCATCACAGTCAATACTTTTATTTGAATGATACCCATCTTTCATAATGGTCCATTTCATCTGGCTAAAAGAAAACAATCTTTGAAAAACATCACTAATGTGTCATATTTAGGAACATGTGTGATTATATTTTCCTTTTCACTTATTACTAAATTACCATCCTGAAAATATTTTTCGCTGTTTTCCCTCAGCTAACATTAATTTGGATCCGTATTTTGGTCCTTTTCCCTTCCCTAACAGCTTTACACAAAATCCGTGCCAGAAATAAGAGCAGGAATATCAGAAATAAATCAGCTAACAGTATTTACCCAAGTAAAGGTTTCTCTAGACTACTTGGTAGTTTTGCTTTTGGTAATTGGCTGAAACCAAGGCCGAGCTATTACTAAAGTCAAACCCAATACTGTATTTTACTGCTTTGTGACTTCTAGAATAAAGGAGAATACATTTCTTTTGTGACAACCATTTAATTCCAAAGCCAGTGGATTGTTTTGCTATAATAAAAGTAATATTGCTTCAAGCTTTTTAAGTCAGCTTGGGTACACTTACAATTGATACACACCTACAAGATCAAGCATGGCCCACACGAGGTCCAAGTATCTCCTCTTAGTACAAATACAAGACCAGCAACACTGCTGGTAAAGTGTAATTGAATTTGGCCCATCACATATTGAAAAGGAGTAATAACAATGAGCTGAAAGTTTGCTTTGTTTTTGTTTTAAAAAGAGTGTATTTTATACCCACTTCCTCTAGTAGCAGCAGAAGCCATCATATTTCACGTTGTTCAGAAACAACAGCTAGTCAATGATTAGCAACTGCTTTTTTTCAGGCCGGAACACAAACCAATGCATTACGCTGACAGCAGGTGAGCCTACAGACCTGAAAACTGGTCGGACTACCACGGCAACGTGTCAAATGCCTTTAAACTGATGCTAATGGTATATAAAGAAGAGGTTGAATGGCGGGGGAAGAATTAAGAAACTACGTCTCAGACATTTTGATTTCTAGAAAGCAAGGCTTTTTACAAATCCTTCCACAAGCTATTTGCAATAACGTACCAATATGGAGAAGAAAAACTCTTGTTCTGGAGTTTTAGAAAGCAGGTGTTCTTTATCACGGCACCAGATACACGGGGGATAGCTCCACCTTTCGTATACACCTAGGGTAGTTACACATGTACTTATATGATATCAAGACATATATATTAATTATGTTTCTAAGAAAAGGCAGTCTTATGCTATTCTGTTCTTGGAACGTATTTACATAGAACTTATTTACATAGACCCCGTTGCGCACACTCAATGATTTGAGGCGGTGGTCCCTGGGGGTCTCTGGTGGTTTTTCTGGGACTCCCAACTCATGTTCTCTGGCACAGAGGTGTTCCTGCAAGTCAGGCCCTGCTTCTTGTTGCTTTCTGATCTTCCAGGCCATGCATTGCTACCTCCAGCTTACCTTCTTGTAGTAATCTTTGTTCCCTTGACAGTTACTGTATCGCAAGAGTTTTAGCTTAGATCCCTTTTTACAAGGTCACAGCAGCTGCTATATTTCAAGAATTTAGCTACTGATTATTTGGCAGGCATCAATAAGAGATTCCAAAATGCACTCTTTGCAGAAACATCTCTGTGCCATTAAGACACTTTTGACAAAAACATGCACGTTCCCAAGGCAGCACCTAATGACGCTGCATGTGACTCTCAGGAGCACGCATGTCGATTGCTTTTGAAGACGCTTTAGGTGGGGTACCGCCACCCCGCAGCCCTGCCGCCACACGGTCCCTCTCTTACTGCTCAGGGTCTCTGCTGGGTCCCGCCACCGAGCTCGTTCCCCCACCCCCGCCGCTCATCTCGGGCACTCCAGCATCGGGGAATGTCATCGACGGATTGTGACCTCCGCACAAGGAGGCTGCCTTTAACCCACATCCAGATGTAAACTGAATTTTAATCTGCCCTGGACCTTGGCCTTCGCCGGGAGGCATTTAGGCTTTTTGCGGCCGCGATAACGCTCCTCTAGAGGCCCACGGCAACGCCCAACGCCTCCAGGCGTGCAAGCACGACAGCCCGGCCACACACGCAACACTCCTCCCCTCGGGGGAAGGCGAGGGCGAGGCGAGGCGAGGGCGATGTGTGGCAGCTGAGGCAACCTCCCCCACCGCGCTCTACAACCGCGGGCGGCCATAGCGCTCAGCCGCGGCCGGGCCGTGGG
>VWZK01006964.1:0-13691 GCA_013396935.1 Baryphthengus martii
GGATGGGGCCTCCACCACCTCCCTCGGCAAGCTATTCCAGTGTTCCACCACCTTCATAATAAAGAACTTCTTCCTAATGTCCAACTCAAATCTACCCTTCTCTAGTTTAAAACCATTACTCATTGTCCAGTTGCTACACGGCCTTCTAAACAGTCCCTCCCCAGCATTTTTATAAGCCCCCTTCAGGTACTGGAAGGCCGCTATAAGGTCTCCCCAGAGCCTTCTCTTCTCCAAGCTGAACAGACACAACTCTCTCAGCCTGTCTTCATAGGAGAGGTGTGCCAGCCTCCAATTCAAAAGGTTCACGTTATGTAGCAGCTTCTAAGGGGCCATCAATGATTTGTGTACAAATTTTTGCGTAAGATTAAATTTTTGCTCTCCAGAAAACTGCTTCACAGGTTCTACTAGCAGAAACTTTCTCCTGTGCATTGAAGACAGCTGCAGTGACTATACCATGTATGACTTCTACACCAATGACTACAAGATGCAGTATTAGAAAGCCTACCTCACGAGCATATGTTTATTTCACACCACCAAGTGCTGCCTCTGACAACAGACACCTCTATGATGGAGTTTTTGAAAGAGCTGACGGAAATATTTGTTGTAAAAAGAAATTAATAATTCAACTCCATTTTTCTTTAGTAAAACAAACTGGATTCAATTGGAAGTACTCTTAAATGTCTGCAAGAAAGAGCTCAGTCTGCAGATTTATTTCTTAGTGTTATGTGTCAGTGGAGCCCTGTGGTGGTGTTCTTGTTGGGATGATGCTTCCTTAAAAGCACAATCACGTGACAAAGTTTTAGTGTTAAGCATCTGTGATAAAAAAAACTTTCATCAACTGCAACATAAGAGCCATTTTCTTCACACTGCAGGAACATATACATGAAGTAAATACTGGGACAATGGAAAGACCACTTGCGGATACCAGGATGGAAAACAGCACCTCTTCCTGCTTTCTCATGGAAAGAAAGACACGTGTCAAGATTAATAGGAAAGAAGTCATGCTGGCTAAGATGAGGAAGAGCTGCTCCTGCACCCCAAAGAAGTTGAAAAACTTTGTCATGGACTTCTTTCCTGTTTTACGATGGCTTCCGAAGTACCAGTGCAAAGAGTACATTTGGGGGGACGTTATGTCTGGGTTAGTGATTGGAATCATTCTGGTGCCCCAAGCAATTGCATATTCACTGCTGGCAGGTCTGAAGCCCATTTATAGTCTTTACACATCATTCTTTGCCAACATCATCTATTTCTTAATGGGCACATCCCGTCATGTCTCAGTTGGCATTTTCAGCTTGATAAGCTTAATGGTAGGACAAGTTGTGGACCGAGAACTTCTATTGGCTGGGTTTGACTTGAATGATGATGCCCTCCCAGACTTAGGGGATGGCTCTCTGCAGAACGACAGTCAGTCCAACACAACTGCCTTCAACCTTACAGTCGCAGGCATGAATGCAGAGTGTGGGAAAGAATGCTACGCTATCGGCATTGCTACAGCCTTGACATTTGTGGCTGGAGTGTATCAGGTAAGTGGTTGCTGACATCCAGAGGCAAGGTATGAAGTTCCCAAAGCTTCTTTGCATGACTTCAGCTTTGATTTGACTCTTTTTCAATGAGAGATATATCAATTGTTCACTCAAATAACCTTGGGATCATTTTCTCCATGAAGCCTAACTGTAGGCAACTCAAAGAAAGCATGAGGTAGGCAGTTTTCTTAGCCACTAGCAAGCACAGGCCAAATAAGAGTCTTCTGCAAGATGATTAACATTGTTTTGATACTCTGCTGCCTCTTGGCCTTGTTGCTTTCATAAGAACGTGAATCCAACACAGATTATACCACAGGGGAAACTCCCAGGTAGCTGTGTACTTCAAGAATGAAGAATTAATTGTTTCCCTAGATACTTTAATAAAGGTACAGACTCATCTAGTTCTACACAGGTTCAGAATGTGTTGTTCCGTGTTTTGCTAGTGAGTACTATGTTCTACCAAACTGCTGTCCAAAGGAAATAGACTGACTAACCTACTTTTCAGACAACGGCTGGGGCTGGACCCTTTGAGAATTACCAATGTGCTGCCAGACACAAGGATACCAAAAAAACACAGAAGGAAGCACAAAAAATTTACTTACCTATTCATTGTTTGTATATGTATGAAAGATATAAAGGGGTGTGTGTGTATATATATATATTCTTTTTACCAAGAAATTTCAGGTCACATTTTTGTTTTTCAAACAAAATGCCCTTGTGAAGCTATATGTTTCAAAGCCATCAAAGGAATAAGAGACAACTAGTTAAGGACTGTATCCTAGGATCTGGGAAGGACTGTGAGCTCTTCTGCCATTTCTGACACATGCCACAAAGGCTGTCTGTGCTCCACTTTCCTTGTGTTCACAGGCATAGCATTAAAAGCCGTTTAATGCAACAATGCTACTAAACTAGGGATCTTAGCTGTTGTCATTCAAATTCTTTTTACAAAGCAATGGCACTAAGTTTTAACTTTATTTACTTTAAGATGGGAAAAAAGAAAATTTGCTTTGGTACAACAGAAGCCTTTTTGGATCTACTGCTCTTTTGCATGGGACATAAAATTCAGACACGCCACTACAGTAGAGTCATTTCAGAGCAGTGTTTGATTGACTGTCTCAAATTCCTCATTCACCTCTTGCGTTTGTATTATCCCACAACAGTAAAAGGAATCACATGCTTTAAAAGCATACTGGAAACACTAAAGAATAATTCTCAGTTTAAGATTCAAATAGCCAAATACTATCTGTCTCCAGTTATTTCTCTCCCATCTGTACTTAATTATTTGCAACACCATTTAAGGCTCATATTTTATTTTTTTTTTCTGTGTCTTCTCAGGTTCTAATGGGGATCTTTCGTCTGGGTTTCGTATCTATGTACCTCTCTGAGTCTGTACTAGATGGCTTTGCAACTGGTGCTTCCTTAACCATTTTAACAGCCCAAGTGAAGTATTTGATTGGAATAAAAATCCCACGCAGCCAAGGGCATGGGATGCTTGTTATTACCTGGATTAACATTTTCCGGAACATTTCTCAGGCTAACCTTTGTGATGTCATCACAAGTGCCATTTGTATTGTGGTGCTGGTCACTGCTAAGGAACTGGGAGATCGGTATAAGCATAAACTGAAATTTCCTCTTCCCACAGAGCTGGTAGTGATTGTTGTGGCAACACTGGTGTCACACTATGGGAAGTTAAATGAAGTCTATGCATCCAGTGTTTCTGGAGCTATTCCAACCGGATTTATTCCCCCCAAGGTACCACATTTCAACTTAATGCTCCGAGTCGCTGTAGACGCTTTGCCTCTTGCCATAGTCAGCTTTGTCTTCACAGTATCCCTCTCTGAAATGTGTGCAAAGAAATATGCTTACACCATCCGAGCCAATCAGGAAATGTTTGCTGTGGGGTTCTGCAACATCATTCCTTCTTTCTTTCACTCTTTTGCGACCAGTGCAGCTCTGGCAAAAACACTCGTCAAAACATCTACAGGCTGCCAGACTCAAGTCTCTGGAGTAATTAGTGCAACGGTGGTTTTGCTGGTGCTGCTCTTTTTGGCACCTCTCTTCTACTCTTTGCAGAAGTGTGTCCTGGCTTGTATCATCATTGTCAGCCTCCGAGGAGCCCTGAGGAAGTTCCGAGATGTGCCAGCACGGTATCATATGAACAAGGTGGACACGCTCGTTTGGGTCATTACCATGTCTGCCTCTGCCTTGATCAGCACAGAAATAGGGCTGTTGGTTGGCATTGTTTTCTCCATGTTATGCATCATTGTTCAGACACAGAGGCCACGGACAGCTCTGCTTGGTCAGATCCAAGACACCAGCTTTTACGAGGATGACTCAGAATATGAAAATCTCTCTTCTATTCCAAAGGTCAAAATATTTCGTTTTGAGGCCCCACTTTATTATGCAAATAGAAACTACTTCCTGAAGTCTCTGTACAGGATGACTAACTTAGATCCTAATCTAGAAGCCGCTAGAAGGAAGAAATACGAGAAGAAGGAAAAGCAGCATCTGAAAAAGGGAGATCATACAACTGCCAATGGACTGGGCATCGGAGAAACCACTCTGCAATTAGTTCCTAAGCAAATTGATTTCCATGCCCTTGTTGTAGATTGCTCTTCCATCTCATTTTTGGACACCACTGGAGTTAATACTCTAAAGGAAATCCTGAAAGACTACAAGGACTTAAACATTTCTGTTCTCCTGGCTTGTTGCAATCCCTCAGTGATAGACTCTCTGCAAAGAGGAGGTTACTTTGGGAGAGATTTTGGAAGTATGCAGGAAATGCTGTTCTACAGTATACACAATGCTGTGCAGTTTGCAAAAGCCCAAAAGCTTCCAGCAGACTGCTCAGTTTAATCCTGTATCTTCCTTCATGATTCACTACAAAAGAGTGAATGGGGATGGCGAGGGACAGCTTGTAATAAATTATCAGACATACTGTTGGCTGTGTACAGCAATGGGCCTACAAGCCATACTCCCCTGAAGAGCTCTGCAGTTTCTTGGATGCCACATAGAACAGCCATTGGAGATGCAGTCCAGGACCAGGATGGAACAGGTTGGATTATTGCCTGCACCTTCACTTTAAAATGCAGGTTATGTGCAATACGGTAGTTTGGGATTGATTTCTTCCTTGTGCCATGATCATGTACGAGCCAACATATACATCATGAGACTGTTGCATTGGAAAGTCTGCCCAGAGTTAGCTGACTCTCAGCAGTAAGCCATTCCCACAAAAATGCAATCAATGTAGCATCTTGGACACATAATGGTTTATAAATAATTCATAATTCTAGCTTGCAAGGCCCTGCCCTTTCCATCATTCTAGGTACGCTGCTAAACAACACCCACTGTTTCCATAGAAAAAAAAAAAGTTTAAAATATTGTGGAATGTAGCATGTCTCTCCACCTAGATTAAACAGACTTAATGACACTCCCTGACACAGAAGAAACCATGATCCATCACAGGTTCCTCTCAAAACTGTTATTTCCAAAAATTACTGTTCGGCTGTTCTAATTAGAAGCATAGAATCAGAATCATAGAACCATGAAATGGCTTAGGTTGGAAAGGACCTTAGAGATTATCTAATCTAACCTCCCTGCCATGGGCAGGGAAGCCCCTTGATTATCCTACGTTGCTCAAGGCCTCACGGTTGTGATACCCTTCATGACACCGCAAGAAATATGACCAATGCACAATCTTGTGACTAGTAAGAGGATAAAGGATTAAGGAAAAATGAATGGCTTTAACTGACAGTCGCGGTTACTCAAGCAGTTGCACTATGCCATAAAAATAAGTTGCCTCTGGTGGGCTGATGCAACTCCAGTCCAGGGACACATAAGGACCATCAAACACATAATCTCAGAACTGTCATGCAGCACATCATGTTCTTCCTACAGCTGCCTGCATGGGTGCAAAGAGAAAGGGGAGAAAAGAAGATAAGGTGTGAAGGTCAATCTGTGATCTGCCTAGAAGGGGAGTAATGTGTCAGTCAGAACTGCCTGGCTAGTCTTCTCTGCTGCAATGCGAAGGAAGATTTACAGTGGCATACCTGGGCCAAACAGAAGGAACAACATTTTTTAAGTTGTGCATCCCCATATGCTGAAAAAACTCCTCCACTGTTTGTACATACTCCAGACATTTTAGTTTTGTGGGTTTTTTTACTGCCTATCATATTCTTTGATTTGAGGTCCTCTAAACCGTGTTTTTGCAGGGCTGGGTTACTTTCTATAATGATTTGTATTAACTGCTGTTCTGTCTCTGCCAAATGATATCCTCAGAGTCAGTTGTGTTGTAATATATGCATGCTCTTTCTTTACAAATATGCGCAGATTCAGATTTCTATTGTAACACTGTACTCAGTGTTCTGGCCCATGACATTGGCAGAATATCCTCTCTTATACTCAAGCTTACAATTATCTGCACATAAGGTAGGACAGCTGCCCTATCTCTCCTTATTCATGGCTCTTTCACACATAGCACCAAGCACAAAAGGAAATCCTATCATAGCTGTGCCACTTACAATTAGTAGACTACAGAAATACATTCCATGTATGCAGAAGCCATTTCTCTGCTATACCACTTTGAAAAAAAATAACCTGCCAGGTCAACACATCGTGTGACTTGCTTATTTCAACTTTTCAGGTCACTGAATGAAAGAACACTCAAACTGAGGTTCTCCATGTGCCCCAGAGCCTGTCTGGCTCTCAAGAACAAATATTTTGTTAAAGGAAAAGCAGTGCATTCACAAAAGAAATTTAAAAAAAAAACAAAAAAAAAGTCTACACGGGAATTGAGAATAGCACAATATTAGGTAAGTGATTCAATGTTGACATTTTCATGCAGTCATTATACAAAAAGTATCAGATGCACACTGTTAGTACTGCCAGAGCAGTAAAACTTGACAGAAAAGTCCATCAAGAGATTAAAGGACTGACCACTGCCAGCATTTTCCTGCCATAAAACAATTTAATTTCATTATTCTTTAAATTGCTGACTTGGTATGACCAGCTTCCTTCTGTCATAAAAGCAAATGGGCAGGGCCAACGGATAAAGTATTGCTTTATGTCTGCTTTTGTTTGCAACCATTCTTTGATCGGGGAGTATCTCTTTTAAGGTCCTGCCAGGGTCTAGCATGAGAAGCGGTTTTACAGGATTTACTGCCAGACAGTTATCAACGTATATATTCTTAGGCTGTTGTGCCAAAGCCAGGTGTTGCTGGAAAGTCAAAGAAAACTGTGTCAGTACAAAATAACATGCATCCTAGCAATCTAGACTTCTTTTATCTTTATGGGTCAAGACATCAGCCTAGAACATAAAGGAAAGAAATGGAAAACCACCCTTCACAGAATCACAGAATGTCTTTGGTTGGAAGAGACCTTCAAGAACATCTAGTCCAACCTTCGACCAAACACCGCAAGCTCACCACTAAACCATGTCCCTAAGCACCAGGTCCACACGCCATTTAAATACCCCTAGGGATGGTGACTCTACCACTGCCCTAGGCAAGCTGTTCCAATGTTTAGTAACTCTCTCAGTGAATAAATGTTTCCTAATGTCCAGTTTAAACCTCCCCTGGTGCAATCTGCATCCATTACTTCTGGTCCTGTCACACGCCATCACTGTGATTAATCTCATTTTAAAAGGGAAAAAAAAAGAAATATTCCAATTGAAGGCATATCCTTGCAACAGTCTCTGGAGAAAAATGAAGAGGGGCTGACCTTTCATGAAGCAAATTGAGAAATTAAGTGTCAGTAGTCTATTTTTGTCATATTTATTGTAAGCAAAGAAACTCGGCTATACATAACAGACAAGGTAAGCTTTGAGACTTTTACTAGGAAGAAACTATTGATCAGAAGAAACCATTAGAACAATTTTCTGTTTCAGTTTCATTGGCAGAGCTGGTTCACAATCAAGCTATTCTGTTGGACAGTATCAAACAGAGCAGGGCAACAGCTTTCAGTGCTATAATGTTGGGATGCTGGGAGACTGTAAATTATTTCTAAGGAGTATGGAAAAGGTATCATACAGCAAGCCTTTTTCTGACATGTTTATGTTTGCTATACTGCATTATACTAAGATTAAGGCTATGGGGATTGAAAATGTTAAAAAATGCTGTTTCTCTTCTCTCCTATTCTACCATTAATTAGTTACTGTGACTGGGAGAGGAGCTGGGGATAAACTTGTAATTCCAAGTAGATTAATACTAATGTTGACATGAAATCATTATAAGCCTTTTATGAAATGTTATATCCATCATGTAGATTGAGTAATATTTGTGGTCACTATGGTGTCTTGTATAAATCATATATCCAACAAACTTTAGGACTGCTACGCAAAAATAGGAAAGAGTTCTTAACCTGCAGACTGTGTGGATACCATGGAGCGGGGCAAAGAGCTGGGCATCTTCACCTCAAACTCTCCCGTTGACTAGTGCAGTGTGGCCAGAATGTGTGGTCTAAGTGCCAAAACGGTCACATTTATTGGCACTGATAACTACCAACCAGGGAACTGTCCAGTCCATGAAAGACATCTTGTGTTCCCCCACAATCAGAAAAATGTGTGCTTTTGGTTGGAAAATAAAACTAGCAGTTCTCTGAAAACAGTATGCCTTGTGGTATCCTTTCATGCATGGTGAGATAACAGGATAACTTGGAATAAAGAAAATGTTAAGAGGTGGGTTTGCTGTCCTAGAAAATGGTTAAAATACAGGGATGAACTCTGCACTCATAGAAGACATAATGAGAAAGACCATTATCTTTTACACAAGCACATCTCCTTCTTGGGAGGAATATTTACGGCACCTTCTTATAGATGACATAACTGTGAGGAAAACCCATGCTTATTAGCCTTCCACAGTGGTGTTATCTCCTAGTTCTGTTCTCTGTATGTACTCTTCTTCAGTCAAACACCTATCGTCACCTTCCAAGAGGTCTTCTTTACTTACCAACCTCGTAACAACACAGTTTTGCTGCTAAAGTTTTGCTCACTCAAAACCTCTTTACATCCTTCAGGGAATCACCGGTTCAGGAAGAGAACTGTGCATGAACAGAATTCAGCATCATCATAGAACTCCTGTTCAGACTTGCATTCTTATTCCTGTTGCTTCTTTCAATCCCAGTGCATGTCTGTAGGCTCCATGCTCTCTCCCTTCTCAAACCATTGCTGCCACTCAGCCCACTGGTTGTCCTTCCACAACATAAATGTCTTCTTGTCTCTGACAAATGCTCAGTTTTGTAAAATGAGCAGTTTTAGCTTGCTTGTAAACAGTAGTGAAGTTTCAAACTTCTACATGTCACAGATGGGCTAAATACTGAGGCTGGTGGGTTAGAATGCTACCTTTGAGGCACTACAGCTTTTCTGGGGCTTCTTGCTTGACTGCTAAGTTTCTATGCTCCTAGAATTTTGATTGTGTCAAGGATTGTGTCCCACTTCACAGGACTCAGTGTCTCACTCCCTCCAAAGGCTGAATAGAATCCACAAGACATGCATTCCCTGCCCTCAAGCATTTTGGAAAAATGGCCACCAGGAGGGATTCTGGTCTCCGAGTACAGTTGTGACTACTTTCTTTTCAAAAGGTACTTACTGATTTTTATCTAAGTCAGCTGGTTACAGAAACCTGAAAGACCCAAGCCATCTCTCAGGAGAAACCCCTGAGACCTAAGACAGAGATTCCAGCAGTGGTGAGCCGTGACAGTTGTCCTTGCTTGTCCTTAAGCTAGGTCGCTGCAAGAGTGAGTATGAAACTCACAGCCAAGTAAGAGGGAGACATAGCACAGGAAAGAGAGTTTATCGGTAAACTTCCTCAGGGAAAGAATGAGGGAGGAGTTGTGCTATGTAATATATTCACAGATAGACTACCATATAGAGGCAGTTCTGGGGAACAGATGCAAAACTTCTCTGTGTGCAGGACCTCCAAACACTTTCCCACACAAACCTACATACACAAGTACACCTTCACACTAGAAAGAAAACTTCTCCTGTTCCTAACGTACACTCTGAAACCCACTACCCCTCTGCTCACATCCTATGGCCGGAGTCTGAGTTCTCCTGACCCTTCCTGTCTCGTCAAACTTACAACTGGTAAATTCCCATCCTCCTGCGTCTGGGACAGCAGATGCAGTAATGATGTGGATCGTAAATATGCTCAAATCAGCAATAGCTTAAGTCAGGCAGAACTCCAAGAGCTCCTACAACATCTCATGGAGTTTTATGGTTTGCGTTTTCTCACAGACCAATCACTCCTTTTCTAGTCATCTCTATTTGGTTCTTTCCACTAGGCATATTGATATAAGTGTGTTTAAGTTAAATTAAATGGGACTCGAAAGGTAAGGAATTCCAACATTGTCCTCCTAAAGTCTTGCAGCGACAAGCAAGGCGAGCAGAACGCTAGGTTGCATCAACAGCGGCATCAACAGCAGGGACAAGGAAGTCATTGTCCCACTCTACTTGGCACTGGTCAGGCCACACCTCAAGTACTGCGTTCACTTTTGGTCTCCGCTATACAAAAAAGATGCAGACAGGCTGGAGAGGGTCCAGAGAAGGGCCACGAGGATTATCAGGGGACTGGAAGACCTGCTGTATGAAGACAGGATGAGAAATCTGGGCTTGTTCAGCCCTGAGAAGAGAAGGCTTAGGGGAGATCTTATTATCATGTACCAGTACTTGAAGGGTGGCTAACAAGAGGAAGGAGACTCCCATTTTACAAGGAGTCACATGGAGAAAACAAGGGGAAATGGCTGCAAGTTGCTCCAAAGGAGATTCCAGTTGGATTCCAGGAGAAAGTTCTTTACAATGAGAACAAATAAACATTGGAATAAGCTCCCAAGGGAAGTGGTGGACTCCCCTGCACTGGGCACTTCTAAGACACAACTTGACAGGGTGCCAGGCCATCTCATTTAAATTGTTTACTTAAAAGGCTGGACCAGATGATCCTTGAGGTTCTTTACAACCTGGCATTCTATGATTCTACAATTTCTCTAGAACTAAAAATGGTATTACATACATGGGATCCTTTTGGAAGAGGGCATTAACCAGCATTAACTAAAAGTCACCTTGTTTTAGTCGTCACTACCTGTCACTTGATGCAGCACATAAGTGGATTCAAGATGTAAAATGAAATTCCCAAGTTAAGCGGAGGGAAGATGGAAATAGTAGCAAAAGACTAAGTCAAGCTTGTTTTAACCTTTGTGGCCTTTCTTTTGCTGTATCACATTTCCTAAATTAAAGGATAGAAAAGTAAGTCACCTTTCTAGTCCCTCAGCACTGCTCTTAAAACAGCTAATGGTTAGCAAAAGCACATAATAGGATGCGCAAGAAGTCTTTTTTGGGACAGTATTGACATCTGAAATGCTCTTGTAAGGAACGGATTGAATTTATGCCTATCACCCTATTCCATCCCATTCCAACCTTTCACCAGACTCATCTGACCTGGAAAGAGAGCTTAACACCATGACCTGAATATTAAGAGCAGATCTATGGCTATAGAGAGCTCTAGGTACACACGTGAACAGATAAGATGTAGACAGGAACTGAACTCCAAGAGTCCGGCTTCTCCCAGCAGCCCTCAGTACTGAGTAGCTGCTGGTGTTACTGCACTAAGACCAAAGGCTGCTGGTGTTGAAGGAACAGCAGTGATAACATCCAGTATGAATCTTGACAGCAATGGAATGACTGCTGCCTGGAATTCAGCTCTCTCCGAAACACTGGGCGCAGACAGTCTGACTGCAAAGCAGAACTCTTTCTTGATTAAGGAACTATTGTAGACTCCTCTAGAACTCTCTTTACAAGGTTGTGACAAGCAGTAATCTAGAAAGGATGCATCCAGTTAAAAAACGCTGCATTAGAACCTTGCTAGACTGAGGTCTCTCTGGAGGTCATGGTGCAACTGACAATCAAGATGCTGAGGCCTAGACATGGCAGCAGGGGAGATACAGAATGACTGTAGCATATGACTCAAGATGGTCTTTCTAAAAATTTGACCAGTACACCCACAAGACTCTTCAGATGAAAGGAAAACATAAACTGCCCCTTAATCTGTTGTTAGGATGTAATGCATTCAGGTTAGACCCACCTTCCTCAATACAAGCTATCTCTTTCTTAATCTCATACACCCTCAAAGCAATTCACCTTACCTGACTTCCAAGGAAGTGGACATGCCCAGCTTGCAATTATACTAAGATGAATATCAAAGTAAGCACCTCTTGGATACTTTAATTTGTCACATTTTTCCGTACTTTGACTTGAGGTATTTGCTTACCTGACAGCAACTAATTCCAGTAACCAGTGAATTCGAACTTGTTCAATGCCACCATGCGGAACAGAAGAAATGTAGGCAAGGTTCATCTCTTGGTCTTTGCTCAGGTCAAATAGGTCAGCACGGCTGTGAGGTAAAGGAGGGCTTCAGGAGAGGAGGGATGGAAAAGAAACAACACATTGCAACATTAACAGCAATTCCACTGGGTATTCAAAGATCCCTATCCTAAATCCCTATAACACCTGCAAGATCCTCCTTGGCATGAGAAGCACTGTCTGGCATGACATGGAAGCAAAACGGAGCTGCAAGCTGTTTGGGGCTAACTGGCTACAGGTGTACTTTAGCAAAGAAGAACACAACACAGGGGTTGCTCAAAGAAAAGTATTACAAGCAGTCATTGGTGCGCAGCTAACAACCTCAGGCAGCAGCGGTCTGAAGAAGCCATGCAGAGGCATTCATCTTGTGTCTGAGTAACTAACGATATAGGATCTCAGTGTCTTTTAGGCTTTGGAGTGGAAGTTAGACTTGCTGAGGTCTCCAGTAAGACAAATCTGGGCTTGATCTTCCTGCCTAAGTCCATGCAATGACATAAACTCCTGTGCTGCTGTGGCCTTGTTCAGCTCACCCCTAAACATAAGGAAGCACAAAAGTATGTGGCTTGAGACTTCTATGCTTGATAACTGCAAGCAGTTTAGTCTGTTCATGGCTATGCAGTGGTGAACACGTTCACATGACTTTGTTGTCCGCTTATTCCACCAAAATGAGCATAACACTGAGGCAATTTTCTGCTTCCTCTACCTCCACAGATGAATAGCTGCAAGATGGAGATCTTGTCCTAAACCTCCACAAGTCAGAAACTTAGAACGCTGACCAGTTCACTGGGTGTGGGCATTCACAAACATTCTCATCAAGCCTCCTGGCAACGTGTAAATTCTGAGTATTAAAGCATTTGTATTACAAGAAAGATAAAACAACACTGTCCCCAAGGTTTGGTAAAATACTTCCATGTGTCACAGAATCACAGAATCATTAAGGCTGGAAAAGATCTCCTAGATCACCAAGCCTAACCGTCTAACCAACATTACCTTGACCATTAAACCATGTCCTGAGGTGTCACATCTACATGTTTTTTGAACACCTCCTTCACATTGCAAAGACTGATGAGCTGTATTCCAACGACAGACTGTATATTAACTTTATAAGTAACAAACTAATATAGCTTATGCTTTGCCCACTGTGATTTGATGGGTGGATCAGTTCTGCTGACTGTAACTACGCTGAGAAGAGTTACACTGTCATTCTCTCCACCTCTGTCTCCCTCTACATACTCACTCGACTTGAAAGCACCCCACTGAATGAACCCACTACCATCTGCGCACAGAGGAAAATGCCAGACCCCACCTGCACAAGAACTTTATGTCATTTGTGTCCTAGCTAAGACACTGCCTATTCTTCTGTCTCCTGCATCCTTACCTGAAAGTGCAAGTTTTGACACTGATTACCTCCTTGTAGTGCTTCACAGAAATCAGCCGGTACATAAGCCCCTCCGTGCAACTCCACCAGCATACAAGACACTTAAAAATAATATCCCTGAGATTGCTTCAGGTCGCACAAGTGAGACTGAGAAGTTAAAAATTACACTCCTTGCTAAAAATGTATCAGCCATTTGAGTCTTTCTAATTGTTCCAGTGGATAAGGACAGTGGCGGGGGTGTGTGTGCTTTACCACTACTCTGTGATTCAAACGTGATTCAGTTCAAGCAATGGCAAAGATGGAAGTCAAGGAATAAAGCACTCGCTTATTTTTGCTTAGTCTACACTGAATAAACACTCTGAAATTCACACTCTGCTAGAGAAATCTAGCAGAAACCATTCCAAGATACAAAAGAAAGCCGGCAGAACAGTGGGTTTTGTTA
>VWZK01006965.1:0-11117 GCA_013396935.1 Baryphthengus martii
GGACCTTCCTTTCCTAAACCCATGTTGACGCGGCCTGGTTCCCTGGTTGTCTTGTACATGCTGCTTAATGGCAGTCAGGATGATCTGCTCCATAACCTTTCCAGGCACTGAGGATAGGCTGACAGGCCTGTAGTTCCCCAGATCCTCCTTCTGGCCCTTTTTATGGATGGGCGTCACATTGGCCAACCTCCAGTCATCTGGGACCTCCAACTCATACCACAGGCCAGTGGTATCCTGGGGTATATTAGGAAGAGTGTGGCCAGTAGGTCAAGGGAGGTCATCCTCCTCCTCTATTCTGTCCTGATGAGGCTTCATCTGGAGTACTGTGTCCAGTCCTGGGCTTCCCAGTCCAAGAAAGACAGGAACTACTGGAAAGAGTCCATTTGAGGGCAACAAAGATGATAGGGAGACTGGAAGGGGACTTCTCTCTTATGAGGAAAGGTTGGGAGAACTGGGACTATTTAGCCAGGAGAAGACTGAGAGGATCAGAGGCTCTAGGCAGGAAGTATATCCCATCTGTTCTTGCAACCGGCTGTTGGAGGCTCCAGGGCATATGTTCTATTAGTGTCCATAGTCTGAGAAAGCGCTTAGTAACGTTACTTTATGTAGTTTTAACTGTTGTTCATTTTGGCTACCAGCAACCTTCTGTGTTTTCTTTCTTGATCACATTTTATGTAACTATGTACTAGCATGCTCATTGCTTTTTGTTTTCAGTTAAAGCTATATTTACTTACAATAAGCGAAACCGGTAATGCGGCTCAGAGGTTACTTGAATACTGCCCAATTAGCTAAATGATTGATTTCAAAATGGATCATAGTGAAGTTGGAAGTTTTGGTGTTTTGTTTTTTTTTTTATTGAGCAGTGAAGCTGCGGTGAACTTTAGGGTCTTCAGGCAGCTATCCCATGTGCAACTGTGGAGAAACTTCTGGGCTTTCTGGCGTAGTCTCACTCCTGGACTCCTTGTCTACCTCTTCCCAATGCCATCTTCTGGGCACCACACTGCAAGGCCTGTGCCCAAGGGCTACGCCCATGCAAGCTTGAGAACAAATACTTTTCATACAGATGAGAGGAGATGAAGCCTATATCCAGATATGGTGGGAAAACCACTCTTCAGACCAGGGTCACCTGACACACACCACACATCATTGGTTTCACTGAGCTCTTGCAAAAACCTCTTCAAGGTGTAAAGGTCTGCACGGTCTGTGTGTCTTCCTTGATGATTCTCTCCCTTCTTTGGATCTTTGGAGAATCATGCATTATCAGCTATTAACAGTGGGATACACTAAATAGAAGTTACTCTATGCTTTCATTTTGAGTGTTGTACTTTAAAAAAAGGAATAAAAAAGGAATGTTTGCAGATTTAAAAGCATTTTAGTTTTTTCTTTTGAGTTCACTTAAAATTCTGGGAATCTTGCCAGAACATACAGGAAAATAAAAATATATGCAAGAAGCATATAGTGCAGTAAATTCACCAGAAAAATACTTTCTTCACCAACAAAATATGAATATGAAATCTTGTTTAAAATCTCAGCAGTTCTGATGTGCCAAAGCCATGCTTAGGAAACTTTACTGTGCATAACCAGTGCTTATCCACTGAGTTACAAGGACTTTGGCAGGTGTGACCACAGATGTATTTTGTATGGCTCAATAATTTAGGAATAGAACCACCCAAAAATATCTGCAGAGAGAATTAACATGAAATGATAATGAAGTTTTGATTTTTATCAGAATTACGTTAGTCTGAAAAATGAAAAAGAACAAGTTGACAAGTTGTCCAAAAACCTTTCAGTTTTTGTGGTGATCAGAGAAGGGAGTAATTATTGAGAATATCTGCTTAGAACAGATATGAGTAAGAAGAAAAAAAGGATACAAGGTGTTCTTGATTTTACATAAAATATAGCAGTCCTCAGAGGTGACTTAGAGGTCTTTGTAGTCCTTTTCCTGAAGTGGGGCAAGATTAGTGTGTTTTGTCTGCCTGTGTACACAGCTGCATTGCTGTGGTCTTTTGCAGCAGATTTTTGAAGAGATTTTTGCTTGTGGCAGCTGGACAAATGTGCAACAATGCCATGCACTGTACTGTGCATGAGTCCTGCTTTCGACAGACCATGGAACTCATGTAAACATATAATAAGACATCCTGGTATTTGGGAATTTGTTTGAGGGATTTTGGCTCGGAGAGGCTGAGAGAGCTTGGTGATCCTTTCACAAAAGCACTTCTGGGCATGTCCCACCCTTTTCCCAGATGTACTCCTAGGTGCTTTGAGCTCCAACAGAGTGAGAAGTGATAAAATATGTCAAAGGAATAGCAAATTCTACTGGAACACTTGCAACTGTTTTTTTTTTTTCAGAATCAGTTAAAGCTCCAAGTGAGTGTTAGTGATGTATATTTCATAGCTTTGTACAGGCCTTGATGTTCATATCTACCTCAAAAAAATTCCTTTTAGAAAATGTAAGTGGTCAAAACCTTAATTCGAGAATTTCAGAGGTAGAAGCATAGACATTTCAAAACTTCTAGTCTACCAGACAACTGGAACTGCCTAGTGCTCTTCAGCTTTAGATCAGTAGGATCTAAAAGAGCCTTTGTTTTTAAATGTGGACTGTGTATAAAAGGAAATGCCCTTGGACCTTCAGATGTGTCTGAGCAAATATCAGAGTGACTGGATGTTAGAACAAATATTTCAAATTAAAGACTGGAGAGTCCTTAGGTTTTTGAGAATTAAAACCCCATATTTTAATGAAGAAAAGCTGCAGGTATTGTGGAAGATACCTCTTGTTCGTTCAACAATACAGCTAACAACTCTGGCAGCCAGAATGGTTGAAGATATATACTTAGCTCCCTGCATGATGTACTGGACATCGTGGTTTAACTTTAAACACCCACGATACTCCTAATAGGCCATGAGGAGCCCAAGTGGGAAAGGACTAGGACACTGAAAGATACATTTCCTTCTAATTATCTTCAGCCCTACTCTGAGGAAAGCACAATGTGCCAAGGTAGGTGTGATAACATGTCTGAGCCATCACCATAAGCATGTCCTCTCCGAGTGTCTCAAAGTTCAAAACTGGGTCTGACCCTTTTCCACGGATTCTGAAGCTATTGAACAGTTACCCATGTTGGATACTTTACAGTGTACTTACAGTACACTAGACACATTTTGATTTTTTTTTCTTGTTTTATCAAAACTGTGATTTGATTAGTCATCTGTACTTATGCTCATGTGCACCTATATTACTCTTTCTTTAAATTTGACTGTAAATGCTTTGAAAATTAGAGCTCTAAACCAAATGAGAGGTGCACATATCAGAGGCTCCATTTGAGCTCTAAAAAAATAATGTCATTTTATAGAAATAGAGAACTGGAGTTCACCATGGGATTTTTCTTCTCTGAGTACCATGAAGGCAGAGCAAATGTTCTTGTCAAAGAGGTAGGCTCTTGGAAAGTATAACCTTGTATTTTAAATGTAACCATTTAAAATTTGGTTTAATTGCACTAGCGCTTGTGTAAATCCAGGACAATTCACAGGCAACTGATGTAGTAGTTCTGGTGTAATTTCATGCAAAACAGATCATCATCAGTTGCAATCAACTGCACACTCTCTTGTTTAAATGTGCTTCTTGAGAAGCACAATTTCTCTCAGTGCAGGATGTTTTATCTCAACCTTCTCTTTTTCCAGTGCATTGCAAACTTTCCAAAGTAATTACTTTGATGGTAGAAGTTATAATTGTTGCTTTTCAATCTAAATACACTAAATTTCCCAAAATTTGAAAAAACCCCCGAACACTCAAACCATTGGAGCTGAGTTATACTAGTATAACAATGTATCTTACGCCATAGTTTTATATCTGAAAAGGACTCAAGTCACATCATTTGATCCAGATGTGGATCTAAAACATCCTCAATCCACACTCAGGAAACACTAAAATTTAAGATTGTTTCCACAGTGTTTACTTGGCCAAGTTGTACACATGTATTATTTTCTATTCTTGGTTTCCTTATTAAATGGAAACCTTAATGTATCATTTTGTTATTTATGGTCTACCATAAAAACTACAGGAAATATAATGTGAAGAGTTAAAACTAAGGAAGTTGAAGCTTAGCATTTGGCTTTCCTGACTTTGAGTGCTCGTTGCTTTATTTGCGTTAGCTTGCATGTATTTCCTTACCCAAATTTACTTCTTTTATGGAAACTGCAAGAGTGGCAAGGCCACTTTTGGCTCTCCCAAAGTTGTTACTCTGTTACCTCCTTGTTCCATAGAAGTGATTTCATGTTTGTTTAGGGCACATCCCAGATTTGAATTCTGACCAAATGGTTAAACATGCAGTGATCATTCTATTCAACTAGTATGAAACCTGCCATAAGGACAAGGGCAAAGCTGTTAATTCAGTTTAAGCCATTGCTTGTTTTAAATCTCAGATTTGAACGTTGTAATAGATGGCAAAGGACTTCTACACGCAATTCCATTCTTGCTACGAGCATTACTCCACCGCTGAAGTTAGAGAAGGTCTCTGAGAGAGGGCCCACCAAAGCAATACTGTGCGCTCCCTCTGCTGGCAGCCACCCTCAGATTGCTCTGCCCCACCGTGGAGATGCCCATCTCAGGGCTCCCCATCTTTCCTCCTGATTCACCCCTGCTTCTCTCGGCACTGGCTCTCACCTCAGCCCTGCTGAGGTCATTCAGGCAGAAGAGAGAAAGGGAGGGAGTAAAAGGAAGAGAGGAGGAAGAAAAAGAGCAAAAGAAGAAAATAAGAATAAAGGAAGAAGAAGAGGAAGGGAGCAATGGAGAGAAAGAAAGAGAGAAAGGGAAAAAGAGGTGGAAAGAAAAAGAAAAATAAATGGAAAAAAAAAGAAAAAGGAAGAGAAAGAAAATATTTTTCTCTTTAATGCAAAGAGGGGTGTAGGGGTGGGAGTGAATATACCTGGTGGGAGAAAAGAGTAAGCAAGATTGCTACTTCTTACAGCAATTTATGGTTACATCAGTCTAATTGTAATGTCAAATTACATCCTTAGATAAAACAGGACAGTTTAAGTTGAGATGCATGTTAAATATATAGAAAGGGTGAAAAGTTACTTGTCAGAAGGAAACTAACAATGTGTAGGGAAAGGTTAACTTCCAGTTACTAGAAGAATCGCTAGCAGTAATCCGTATGTAGATATGAGGTATATCTTGGGTAGTGTTAGAAAAGAATAATATCTTTAGTGTCCAGGATTAGAAGTTACTTCTATGTGACCGAACTGCAAATGAAATGTCTGCTTTAGATATATAGTTAATTAATATATTCATCTTCTTCCTGCTCCATGAATAACTCCAGAAATAAAATGGCGTGTTATTTGTCAGAGAACACCTCTTATTCTGTGATTCTCTTTTATTCCTCTTTCTGAGCACTAATACAAGGTGGATGAAAACTGTTAAGTAGGATAGAAATTGCAAGAAAAAATAGCCACGACAAAAACATTCCTGCTTTTAAACTAGATTGGTTTTTGGTAGAATTGCTGTTTATGTTTCCTTCTTTTAATAGACTTCACTTAACATTCTTGAACTATGGGTGTAGCTCTAACATGAAGATTTAACAAATTTAGTGTGTTCTGCCCTCTCTGTGACTCTATTTCTGTTTCTTTCCTTGTCACTTTCCTTGTTTTGTTTCCTTTGCCTGGGAGAAACAGAAGAGATTGATCTTTGCTATCTGTATCCATCAGTATTTGTTCATGTCTCCTCTGGCTCACCTTGTTGTTGCCATCCCATATTGCTGCTCTTACGCATCTGGCTGTCATTTTTCTCTCCGGAGTTAATTGCTAAACTGATATTAAAATTAGCAAGGTGGTTCCAAAGGAGAAAGTGGCCATAGTGAAGAGAAAATGAAAGCTAGCAGGAATGAAATCAAGTGCCGCGAAAAACAGACATAAATTATACCACTGTTACAATGCTTCTTATGTTATACACTGATTTATGTTGGTTTTCTGGTTTTACGTTCTGTTCAATGTAATGCAAAACATATTGCTGACAGATACCTATTTTGCTGTTATTTTAAGCAGGCCTAAGCTTTGTGTCCTCTTAGAGTTCACATAGTCACATTTTATGGCAGTGCTGCAGGAATGGAAAAGAGATCTTACAGAAGACAGATCTAACCTAGAAATTTTTACTTTTTTTTTTTTTTTTTTCTCAGACTCTTCTAACTTACATACTTTACAAGTATGTCTGGAAATCAACACACTGATGTACCTAATTAGAGGGCCAAAAATTATGCTCAAGCGAGTCTGTACAGGAAAAGGAAAGTTATGAGGAACCAACAAGTGCTAATACACAAAATATGGATGGGTTTATCCATTACCTGTGACCTCTTACAGAAGTAAAGGAGCTTTAATAATTTTTGGATAGGATTAGTTTAAACTGAAATAGAACTACTGTCTCCCCTCAATGTGACAGCCTAAAGGGAACAAGAGCTTAAGGCATTTGCACATGAAAGTAGTAACTTTAATTGATTTACCCTATATTCTTAAAAGTCCTTGTTTATACAAGTCCTTTATGATGTTTAGTGCATAAATTACTAATACAAACCATAGAAAGGTTTTGTGTGGCTTCTGAATTATTACCTAAACTGTAACTACTGTCGCACAGGAGTGTAATGTCTATTCCTTGTTGTGCCAGCTTGTGAAACTGTAAGGAAAAGAGGAAAACAGACAAAATTTTATATCCAAGATTCTTCTAGCACTTGTCTTTTCCTCAACATGACTTATATGAGGTTGACAACTGTTTTTGTTAGTATCGAACAGTTATCACTCAGTTAACACTGTTCATCTTCCCAAACAAACTTGTCTACAGGCCTAGGTTAGCAAGCTGCAGTGTCCACTTCTATTCCTATTCTGGAGATGCTGTCTTTACTCAGGTTTATGCAGGAGCCATGGCAAGAAAAATGAAATAAGTCCTAAGCTTAGAATAGACTCTTTCTAACATCTCAAATCTAATATACTCAGAGGGCTAAGCCCATGTCTATGTAAAATATTGCTGTGAATATGTAGTAGGATTGGATTAGGCCCAGGAATTGTTAATTTCCGCTAAATCTGTATAAATATGTGTGTACGTTTATGTGTACACACACATAAATCCACAAAATAGACATTAAAAGTGATGTGGATCTGTTAGCTAACTATTTGGTGATTGTTTTTGAAAAAGCTATACAAATGAGAATTGAATTTGACTTTACACTAAAAATACTTCTGGTGAGGAAAAAGTCTATGAAATCTTAGAGGAGAAACCACTCTGTCCCTCAAAGACTCTACATTACTTTTGGCAAAGTTAAAAGTAATGGGGAGCCACCTACCTAGCCTTTGTTCAACCAGATTTCAACACTTGCCTAGTCTTTATCGTTTCTTATACTCAAAGTTTGCAACGCATTAAGAGGTTACCTCCCCCCGTAATCTAAACAATGAGCAATTGTTTCCTATACTCAAAGCTTGCAACGTGCTAAGAGATTACCTCCTCCCTGTAAGCTAAACAATGAGCAATTGTGTACCATATGATCTAACTTAAATAAATCAATTTCTTAGAGATTATGTTCTAATAAAACTGTACTAGTTGTCTCAGCATTTCCCCTCTACTCTTAACTCTGTATGTATCCAAACGTATGTGAATGGCTTGGCTTAAGAATGGCTTATTGCAGGTTGTGCTTTTTCATTTGTTCCAAATCAGGTTTGATTAAACTAAAAGAAAAAAATGATCCACATGGGTTTCTGCAGCAACGTAATAACATCCTAGCTTCTTCAGCACAGAAAGTTTAATGAGGATCTAAGTTACATGACACAGGATTTTTTTTTTTCTAGTACAAGATACAGAAACAATATGACCAATGACCTTGTGTATAATTTTAATAGTGAATTTACAGGTTTGAAACAATCATTTATTTAGATAGTGTCTCTGAAGTATTTTGTGCTTCATTGAGGAATCTACATGCACACTTCTCCAAGCCAAACCTGACTTTCTTTAGGAAGATGGACTCTACAATCTTGTTTGCAGAAAGTTATACCACATCTATTTATACCAGACATATACATTAATCACTTTGGAAACATACAGGGCTTCAAAGGAGGACAGGAGAGGAAAACAAGGTCCTAGGAGCCTTCACTTCACAAATGAAGCAATGAAAAATAAAATAAAACTAAACAGTAGGGTATAGAAATAATTCTTTAACACTTGCACTGGATGACAAGGAATTGGTCTTTCTCAAGAAACAATAGTTTCACTTGTTGGCTTACTCCACTGGATTCCACACCACATTCCAGAAGGAAATGTTAAATGTAATTGGAAAATAATTAGAAATTCCAGAATAGCTTTGTGGGATATTTGATCTGCTGCTTAATTTAACATGGGTTGCATCCAAATGTGTCTGAGTATCTTTTATTCTTTAACATGTGAAGGAGCTGATAGAGTATCTGTAAAAATGGTTAGCATCTAGAGATGGCAAAGGTGATTTCATATACCTTTGAAGCACTTGTGGTGGAACAAGTTTCGACCATCTGCTGGATGTAAGAAACTGAGGCATAAACAGAAATGCATTAACTACTTTGTTCCATACTGGATTTAATGTAAACTAGTCACTTTGTCTCCTGTTTGAAATTGTTGCCTTCATATGGATGTGCAATTTTTCTAATTCATACAGATTGCTTTCTGAATGTATTTGACTCAGGCATACACAAGAGAGAAGGAGGGGTCATAATAACATTCCATGTAGGATGATGTTAATGTGTAGGGAGTCAAGCTTCACCACCCTCCCTGCTATAACAAGCTGGTATCTTATCAAAATACCAATATTCAACACTTAGCTAGACCCTAGCTATGATTCAGAAACGTGGAGTAAGCCTTTACAGATCCAGGACACATGTTGTGCTATGAATTTTATGAAATACAGACATGACTACGACCAAAACTCAGGTTTGAATGATGAATCCTCTCTTCAGTCAGTCTTCCCAGTACTCTGCCTAATATTGTCCAGACAGTAGTATTTTGTGCCAAATTAGCAAAACATGAATTTAGTCACCCATTCTACACCAATGTCATTACACCAGATTTAATGATATTTTAATTAATGGAAGTACTGCAAAATACCACTGATATGCTTTCTAATACTCATAAGATTATTNCCACTGATATGCTTTCTAATACTCATAAGATTATTTTGTCCCTGGGATTTCTTGCCTCAGATATGGCTCTATTATATAATTTTTACTACCAAGGAGATAGAGCACAGATTTATGCCAGCTTGGATAGAAGAAACTATCTTCGAAACTATTGAACAAGTGGCATGAAAACTAGTTGTATCAGCGTAAGACAAAACATCTGGTTTAGGTCGAATGATGAAAAAAGATATTATCTCTGTAGAACTTTATTTTTTTTTTGCCTGCAGAAAGACTATAAATATTAATTGTACTTCTGGAAACCATTTTAACCAGCAGTTCAACTGAATGTTATTGAGCCAGTCAACAAACCATGTAATTTCCCAGAATAATAGTTGGCTGTTTTCTGAACTGTATATATTCATGGTGTGTTCATGAATCCTTGAAAAAAATGGGCCTTTGCAGTGGCAGATGAAGTTTTCTCAAAATAACCATAGCATATGGTAGAGTTTCAGCATTTCTAGATCAATTTCCTTTTTGTATTTGGTTTATGAGAAGAAGCTATAGTTTGAACAGCTGTGCTAAAATCCTGAGAAATCATTTTTGAAGGAAAATTGACAGAAACTTTGCACTGAATATCAGTTTGGTCTAACATATGAATTAAATAAAAATAACAGTTGGACTAAAAATTACATTCTATCACAGTTCAGTTTGACTTTGAAGCAATCCTATGTATTGTTTCTTTGAATTCTACAATTTTTTTTAATTGGTCTAGTTATAGAAGACGCATTTTGTGTATGCCTCTGACAACATACAACCAATTTATTACGAGTCTTGTCAGCATTCACAGTGAAATTGTTCCTCATACACTGTGTCATGAAATTTCGTATATCTTACCTTTGAAGTTATAAACTTTCTGCATGAGTTGTTCCTATTTGCTTTATTTCCGTTCAGCAGAGTTAGATCCTGGACACTGTCTGCAGCCAGTGTTTGGTTTTTTTTGTTGTTTTGTTTTTTTTAATTTAAATTCTGAGGTGTTTGTTCTATTGATCTGTTGCCCTAAAGCTTCTTAACTTGCATTCCCAGAGCAAGCTAGAAGTAATCTTACCATTAATAGTGGATTGGTATCCAGTCACCACTGACCTCATCAAGTGTAGCAGTAGCACTAGATGCTGCAGAAGTCAACTGGTTGCCAACATGACATCAACAGGAGTTTCAGCAGTACCATAAACTTTTACAATCTGATTTCTTGTGTGAGGTTCTTAAAATCTGTCTGTTTACAATTGTACTGCATCAATGGAGGTTTTTCTTCTTGATGAATAGGGTGTAAAAATGTTTTCCACATGAGGGTATGTACTGTTACAATAGGCAGTCAAAAGATGCCTTTCTTATGTCATTTTTTCAGCACTGAAATACTCAGCTAGATTCCACCCACGACACATGGTGCATGTCTTCATAGTCTCAAGATCTGCAGTAATTAATTCTGTGCAGACAATGCACCCTTCTGGTTGTGGAGAGGATTTTTAAGCCAGAAACACTTCCTGTTAACAATATTTGGATAAATACGTAATCTAAACCTCAGTAGCTTCTTGAGAAAGTAAATATAACTTTGATTCAGCTGTACAAGTGTTTGCTATAACACTGGATGATTACCTAAATGAACTGAACTATATGGGGCTGTTTCCTGACTGTGTCTCAGAGGTCAATGTTTAGAGGCCTGGATCTGAGGAGATTCTTTTTTCCTGTTACACTCTGTCTCCAATGTAAGATGTCCATGTAGTTTTGGATGAGATTATGTTCACTGCAATGCATTCTGCAATGACAGTTTTGCTAAGTGTGCAAAAGTCTAAAGATGTCAAAGAAGCAAGGTATGCAGCAGTAATGATAAAAAGTGAAGACAAACAAGCTTGTTTGCTCTCTATTCATCATACATACATAATCTAGTGGTAGGTCAACTCTGTTATGGGCATGAGGTAACTTTTGTATCTTGTGCTGCAAGTCCTAATATG
>VWZK01006967.1:0-12895 GCA_013396935.1 Baryphthengus martii
TTTTTTTTTCCTTCTTTTAATTCTACCCTATTTCTTTAAGATATACTGTCTTTTACTATGGAATATTATTCTTAATTTTTTTCTGTGTTAATAGTATAAAAACATTTAAATATTGCAATTATGCCCTCTCATTTTTTGTTTAATGAAGCAATTGTATATATATTTAGTTTTATTGCAGTTATGTAATCTCCTTTCAGGAATCAATTCATCTAGCCTTCTGAAAACTTTTTCAGTTATACTATGCCTTCATTTTCCTCTTATAACAAGAGATTCCAAAATTAGTAAAATAAGCCTGAATTATTTATTGAGTAGCAGTGTGGTTTGCTTTTCTTCATTGTTCCCACTAGTTGAGGACATAGCAGTTTGTCTCAGGTCTGTAGAAACAAGCCCTCCAGAGGCACCTGACTGTATCTAGGTAAATGGTCTTGGGGAGTTACGCATTTGTTTTGATCTGTGTTTTGATCTGGTTTGACAACAGCAAACACCAGAAGGGAAATGATTCTGCCATGTTAGAGTTGTGCATGTCTGTGCTAATAAATCCTTTGAAATGGTTTCCTAAACACTGGAACTGTTTTGTTATGATCCTTCATCCATTTGGGAGAGTTGTTCAGAATTGTAAGTACAAATGTGTGAAAATCAACATCAAACCCAGTGTCTGAGGGGTCCATTTTGATACCCTTTGTCAAGCTGCAGAAATATTTGTGAAGTACTGGTGTTTGTCAATACACAGGAGTAAAAGGTGCACTGAAAAGGTTTGTGTATGGGTATGCATATATGTATATGTATACGTGCTTACATGATGGTTATGTATACGTAAGGACTGCAAGTAGCACTAAGAGAATGAATGAAAGGATAGATCTGGTGCAGTTCAGGACATAGGTTCCTGAATACATACATTGAACAGACCAGGTTATGCAATGCTGCTGTTGGCTCTATAATATCAGAGTTAGCAAGTGCTATTAAGGCTCTTTCAAGCTACTTAGATATTTACATCTGTCTTTGCAATTCTTTATTTTGGCTCCTAAGTTGTCAGCAGCATTCAAGAACATTAAGATAGCTGTCGGCATACTTTTGGACAATCCCTGTTATAAAAACTTTATTTTTTTCAAAACTTTCTGGCCATGTATGGGAGAGAATGAAGGTTTCCAACTGTAGCAACTAAACAATTGGTCTGTTAAATTTTAATTGCATTTTATCTTGTCTCTTCATTGTCTAGTTTTAAAGTTGAAATACTTGACAAGGATATTAATTCACAATTCATAAACCTCAAATTATTCTCTAAAAGCCACATTTTCAAAGATAAGTAAAGTCCCAGGTTTTTTTATATGCATGAAGTGTTCATCTTTTCAGAGGAGTTCAATGATCTGAGGCAGTTGATCGCATTGTGACATGTGTACATGGAACATTGAAGTACTTGGTTATTCACATAACTGCTTTGATAGGGTCATAGTCTGTTAAATGTCTAGGCACCTATATGAGAACTGTAAATAGTGAGTTCCTTCTGATGTCTGGTCTATGATTCTTTTTAGATAGATGCTTATATGCTAATGTTTCTCAAGTATTGCCTGTACTCATATCTTCATTCGTCATTGTAACAAATCTTCATGGTACTCATAACCGTATCAACATTTCTTTTTTAGTGTTCCTGCTAAAGACAGATTTTTTAAGGGGAAGAAAAAAAGGATTAACACCCAGGCCGTTTTTTATTTAGTACTAATTTCAGCTTCTTCATTTATTAACTGACCTATTTTCTTTCTGTTATTTTTTTTCCTATTTCTTTTTTCCTGTTGTCGTGTTATTTAACATGCATTTATTCTTTCTTTTCTTTGAATTAAAAACAGACAAGAATTCTTCCTGAAAGTCATTGTTTTCTTCTGTATCATTGCATCTATTTTTCTTCATTGTTAGACAATACTTTTTATGACATCCTGGTAATTTTTCTTGGGGGTTAATATATATGAGAATTCCCTAGTTCTGCATCATTTATTACTTACTCTAATTAGAGTCTAATGGCTCCATGAAGACTTCTCTGTTACTTCAAGCATAACAATGACTTGTAGATTTGGTTCTTTGTAGGGCTGAGAGGGTGGGGGAGGATATCCAAGAAAGATGCAGATTGGTCTAATGTTCTGTTTAGTGGTGAAAATGCCTGGAATACTCTGGAACTTGTTTATCAGTCTCTGAGGGATGAATGAAGTGAACTCAATTTATTACACATGAGAAAAAAACAAACAAAAAAAACCACAATAAAAAAAACCCTCTTATCTGTTTCTGTGGTAATTAATGTAATCATAGTACAGATGTATTTTTTAACTTCCTTATTTCTAGTCCAGTTCTGAAATCAAAATAGAGAGCATCCAATACAGAACGGAATGGGAGAGAACTGGTGACCTTGAAGGTAATGTACTCCAGCCATTAAGGCCAAACATTAATAATTTTTTCTGACAGGAGGTTATAAAATATCTGTAGGTATTCAAGAAAGTAAGTACCTAGGCATAATAGCTTAGATTATCAGAATAACTTTGTCCTGGAACAATGTACTTTATATTTTGTTTATATGGAAGGCAATTTTAAAAGGATCATATACAAAATTCTAGGGCTTTTTCTTACTTTGAGCTGAGAAACTCCATGGTTGACGCTGAGCTGAGTAAGGACAAGAATACGCTCTCACCACTTCTCACGAACACCCCATTCACTAATAGATAACAGATACTGGAAAGCTTAATAGCGGATGACCAATGCAATGACAGTATGAACAGAAGAGCTTTGGAATTGCTATTGCTTCACTGTGCTCAGATAAGGCCTCTAAAGATGCCGGTGAGGTAGATAACAAATGCTGAATGCCTGATCAGTCCTTTCTTCCTCTGTTAGTCTCCTTGCAGCTGTATCACCCAGACATGAGAATTAGACACTCCAGTGTGAAACCAGTCTGCACCCGAGTATCTTCAGGCTTTTTCTGACTGGGGACCATGCTTTGTGAAAAGGAACAACCATGGGCAAGATCTGAAAGGAGTAAGACCATATACTTTCCAAAACTAAGTATCTGTTCATGCAGGTAATTATTTATGAATATTTTCCATAGTTAACTACTTCTAAAGGGATGCAACAGAGCAACAAGATGACTTACTAGGGTGAAATTATATGCTGCACCTTCTCCTATATGTGCCATAGTTCTTCTCTTCCAGCATTCTTCGGAAAACCTTATTCTTGCGGTAAACCATTCTGATTTTACAACCCTTTCCTTGTAAGAGTGGCTTTAATTGTAAGCAATTGCATATGCCTGCATTTAAAATGATACTTGTGTCTATGAAGTTTGTATTAGAAGGTTTACTTCTGTTTTAATTCAGCAGTTCTTGTTATAACAAAATTGAATATACTTGATGAAATATACCACTATTATCTAATATGGTTTATTCTATTTCTTTTAGAAGTAACAAAAATTTTATAGGTAGGATATTAGCATGGAAACATAATGACTTGAATACACAGAATATATGACATACAGCAACAAATATCTAATTTACGTGAACTGTTGTGTTCAGTCCCACAGCATTCCATGAAAAAAATCTGTGAAGAAACAGAAAGAAAGTCAAACACAGAATAGAGATTAATGAAAATGAAGCCAAAATATGATCTTTTCTCTCATTCAAATTACCTCTGGTCCTGTCACACACCACCAGGGAGAAGAGACTGTCCCCCTCCTCACTCCAACACCCTTTCAGGTAGTTGTAGAGAGCAATAAGGTCTCCCCTCAGCCTCCTCTTCTCCAGACTGAACAATCCCAGCTCCCTCAGCCACTCCTCACAGGACTTGTGCTCTAGGCCCTTCACAAGCCTTGTTGCCCTTCTCTGGACACGCTCCAGCACTTCTATTTCCTTCTTACAGCAAGGGGCCCAGAATTGAACACAATATTCAAGGCCAGGATGCTATTGGCCTTCTTGGCCACCTGGGCACACTGCTGACTCATATTTAATTGCCTGTCGATCAACACCCCCAGGTCCTTTTCCAACTTGCAGCTTTCTAATCTCACATCCCCAAGTCTGTAGATTACCATGGTGTTGTTATAACCCAAGTCCAGGACCTGGCATTTGACCTTGTTGAACCTCATACAATTAACCGTAGCCCAGAGATTTAACCGGTCTAGGTCCCACTGTAAAGCCTCGCTATCCTCTAGCAGATTGACATGCCCACCCAGTTTGGTGTCATCAAATTTCAGAATATTCAGATTTCTTTTATATTTGTTTTGGTTTGTTTTCCCGGGTATTTCATGACAGCTTTGAAACTTTGCCATTTTCTAGTTACTTTGTAATATATGTTTCCCACAAAATAAAAGTATTGAGAAAGGAAGCAATGAAAATATTTTCAGTGATTTTTTTACATTGCTTTACTTTTAGGACTAGTGCATTACTTAAATACTAATGTATTTCTAATACCATCTGTGCATTGGGATTTTTTCTGTTTAGCTGTATGTCTTCTTAGTAAGATACTAGCAGGTGATTTCTAAAAACCCACTGAAATCTGTAAAAAATCCATCCAGGGATGGAGGAAGACATAGTCCAGAGATGCCAAGGCTGCACAACCTTCAGGCCTTCACTACTTCTATGATGTGGAGCGTGCATTATTCTTTACAGTAGATTAGTAAGGTTGATTTAAATCTCTTACACTGCTTTCCATTCTTCATTCATCTGTATCTCTAAACATGTTTCTATATTTTAATACTGACTACAGTTTCAGAATATGAGTTTGCTTTCTTCATGTGTCAATCACAATGCATAAGTACAGAAGATTTATGAAGAATAAATTATATAGTGTACCAAAAATATTTAATTAAACATAAGTGGTATTGCAGTACTCTGGTAACCTCATTTCCATGAAGATACGTGGTTAATAGAAAGGATATCCATTTTTGCAGAATAATAAAAACCAATTAATTTCTTGCTACAGTATATTCAGAGTTAATTTGAGAAGCAATACTTTAGTCACCTGTTATAGTTTAACGAGCCTAAGATACCTGAGAAATAGAAAAAAAAAAGTTTTATATAATGGCTGATTTGATCAAATAGTTTACATTCCTTTCTATGCACTTCTTTATGTCCAAGAGTGGGATAGATAGAAGGATTTATCTCCTCCAGCTTTAACATCTGTAACACACTTCATTGCAGCAGTTGAAGAGATGTAAACATTACCTGGGAACAGTCAACTTGGATGTCTGCTGCAGGGTGTAATAAATCACATATTATCATAGAATGATAGAATGGTTAAAGATCTAGTTCCAACCCACCTGCCATGGGCAGGGATAGACCAAGTTGCTCAAGGCCCTGTCCAACCCAGCCTTGAACACTTCCAGGGCAGTGACATCCACAGCTTCCCTGGGCAACCTGTTCCAGTGTCTCACCACCCTCTGTAAAGTATTTCTTTCTAGTATCTAGTCTAAATCTACCCTCATCCAGCTTAAAGCCATTACCACTTGCCTTAATACTACAAGCCCGTACAAAAAAAATCCCTCCCCAACTTTCTTCTAGGACCCTTTCATATACTGGAAGGCCACTATAAATTCTCCCTGAAGCCTTCTCTTCACCAGGCTTAACAGACCCAGTGCTTGCAGCCTGCACCTCAGGGAGGTGCTCCAGCCCTCTGATCATCTTCCTGGCCCAACCGTTCAGTGTCCTCCTTGTGTTAGGGGCAGCAGAACTGGACACAGGACTCCAAGTAGGGTCTTAGGAGAGTAGAGGAGATGAGGAGAATCACCTCCCTCAACCTATTGGCCAGGTTAAAAGCATCTGTTTCCCTCAAGCAGCTCCAAAGGCTAAATTATTTGGAGTTTATCTTACAGATATACAGAGCTAGTAAAAATGAATTCCACTGAGGAGATACTTCAATTGTCTGTAGTCACAGCTTTTCACAGCATATTGTCACTTCTAACCAAGTTTGTGGCAGCACTCTGCAGCCTGAGTTAGGGACTGTGTCCAAATTCTGCAGGGCTCTCTGCATACCCAGAGTGATGCCAATGATGCTTTTTGTCTAAAGAATCAATGTTTGGACCGATGCTGTAGTGCCCCACATTGTTTGGTATAGGAAAAAAAAATATATGTAGACTTTAATGAACAGAATGATAAAAAGCAGAAGAAATAGATTTTTTCTTTTTTATAACAAATGCCTTTTACTATTAGAATGTCAATAATTTCAGTGAAATTAATTATAAACAGCTGAAATATCTCTCTTCATTCTTTATCTCTTTTAGGAGAAGTCTTTTTCAGCTTCTACATCATATTAATATAAATAATTTCCTCTGGTATTTGTATGCTCCCAAATCACACAGGCATCTTCAAAAATCCCTTGCCAGCTAAGTCACAGCACACTATTTCAATCATTTTCCTAAAGCACAGATGTAAAAAGTCTAGTATAAGGAGAAATTAGTACCATATGGTTACAGACACATGTAAACAGGTTTATATTTTTTAAGATCCCCAAAGAATTTTTCCTATCCTAATGACTGAAAAATGGAGACAGACCATTTTATTACTACCAAAATACAGATAATTGCAGGAGATCCTAGTTCCGTAACCATCACACACTCATGTCTCGGAGTGAGTCCAGAATTTGTGAGATATGGGAGCCCTTGCTAATAATTCGTTGATGGAGCTCATCTCTCTGCATGAGAAGCTTTCTATGTCTGAGCTGATTAGAGAGTCAGAAACCAAGAACTGAAAATCACTGATAACTGCAGCTCCTATCAGGTTTTACAAGGACATGAAGGGTGTACATCAACATAATCTCTTGGCCTTGGGACATAACTTAAGCAAATAAGAAGTCCCAATATCTGGGAATCCTCAAAATTGGAAGTGAGGATTAAACCTGAATCCTGTCAGGCTCCTGCTGAGCTCTGTTGTTATCAGTTTTTGTCCTTACTTTCTGATCCAGAAAAGATAAACACTGTTCTATGTCTTGCTTGAGTAGATGGTGGTAGAATCTTTTAAATCCTAATAATATGAAGAAGAATAGTAGGGAAAGTGAAGGAAATACCATATCTCTTCTTTTTTCTCTCTTTTTTTTTTTTTTTTTTCCCCTGTTTTCTCTTATGTAGTGGCAATAGCAATAGCAAGAAGTTTGTGGAGTTTTTTTGTTTGGTTGGGATTGTTTTTTGTGTTTTTTTTGTTGATTCTTTTTTTTCTCAGGGATATGCTTGTGAGTAGTAAATTGAAAGAAATAAAAGAAGACTAAAAATAAAATAAAAAGACTTTGACCATGGACAGGAAAAAGAGTAGACAGGGTTCTAAAAGAGATGACAGATTAAAAGAAGAACTAACTTAGAGAAGCAGTACTCCAAGTATAAAGACTGGTAGGCAAGTGTTTTAAAGAGAGGGTAATAAAGTTATCTTTGACTCTGGAACAGATGTTTATCAAAATATTCCACTTCCTTGATGCAAAGCAAATTGCAGAGTGGCTGTTCTTTTTTCTCTTTTCCCTTGTCTGCTTCTCTCTTTACTGTTTATGAAAAAGCTCAGAAACCATACATATCATCATGGCAATGCCACGAACCATGGAACTTTGGTAAGCTTGAGACACTGTCACTGCTTGAGAAGGATATCAGGACCATGTTGCTTGAATCTATCTTTGGGCCAGTTAAATCACTAGTTAATATCAAACTGAACTGATCGTCATAGACATATTGTGGACATAAAACAGCATCTCCAAAATGTGAAAAGTGAACTGGAATATTAATGTAATCTCTACAGATTTGTTGCCATTGGTTCACATATATTGACTTTCTCGCTATTAGATTGAATAATATATATTGGATAGCTGCAGACCTTTTTTAAGATCATAATATCACTTTCTCATGGTTTGCTTTTTTTCTGTTTTAATTTTCTATTTCTTTTGTCCTGTCCACATCAAGAGATAAAACCATTTGATTTTATATTATCCTGTTTTTACTCTCTCTTTGAATGGTGCTTTCCTGAAATATGACAACTTACCTTTATATATAAACAAACTAAATGAATACAGTCAGTTGCACATGTCCACATGGCGAGACAGAATGGAGTTAGTGAACCTAATATGAGTAAAACATGGACAACTGCTCCGGTTAGACATGTCACTTCTTTCTTTCCTTCGTTAGCATCTATTTTTACCTTAATTCCAGTAGGTTTAGTAACACTATTTTCCTTTATCTTTCTTCCACTTTTAAGGCGGGAGGCGAGCAGATAAAAAGTTTCAGAAGGAGCAGATAACATTTCTTCTCAGAAATTTCCATGTGTAGCTGAACCAGCACCACAGGGGAGCTAATTTCTGTGGGCACGAACACTTCTCCCTGGAATGAAGCAGAAACTTAAACGAAATCTTAAGTCTAAAGAGCAGTCAAAAGGCCTGGTTGTATTTTCAACGTATGCTAGAAAAAGGTTCTAGCAGTGGACTCATAATGAACTTCAATACTTCTTTGTAGATCAGGCTGAGCAAACCCCATTGTTGTGCAATCTTCAAAACGGCCATCATCTTTCTGGTGTGGCTGGTCTCAACTTACATCAATGGATGTATGTTCAGATTGTCAGTACCATTATTGTTAATCCTTTGTTTTGAATTACAACAGAGTAAAAGTAAAAGATTAGGACATTCCATCAATGATCCTTCTCATTGGCAGATCAGCTGGATATGTATATTAGTTGCATTTTATCTATAACATTCCAGACTGCACTTAGAAGCCTCAAACTGGAAATTCACTCCTGAAAACTAAAAATTAAATAATCTTAAAATCTAGAAAGAATAACAGTAAAGTGACCTATTTTTTAGTGATATTTTGTTACCAGTAAAATAAATGTGCATACTTTCCTGCAAAGAAAAAAAGTTGATTTTGATTGTATTGTGCCAGAGATTAGCTCTCAAAATAACTTTTTTTTTTCCTCTGTACTGACCACAGTAACAATGTTAGCACAAAATAAAAGAAAACTGATGAAAAAGATAACATGTACTTGATGTTGATCGAATGCATGTTTGTGCCTAATACACTAGAGAAACTCTCCAATAACAGTTCACCCAAGTGAAAATATTGCCCCATTTTGCTCTCAAGGTCAATGTCAGTTGAGATTATTGACTACATAAATGCTAAATACAAAAGCTTGTGTTGTTGAAGGCTACTCGAACTTGTACTCTATACTTTTCAAGGTTCCTTGGTTACATTTAACATTTGCATTCCTCACTCATGCCATTTCTATCTTTTTGTCCTGTTGGGTTTTTTTTCACAGTATTTTCAGTATATAATTCCTAAATGTTAAAGAATAGGTGCACAATTATGTACAGAAGAACACATTCAAGAACCAATTTTTAGATTGTCTACTAGAAAGTTTATCTCCACACGCACAAAGAAGTCTAGAGAAACAGAGGCAGAGCTCCCGGGCTACACTTGAACCTACCATGGGAGTCATCAGCTCATCACAGGCTCATCTACCCAAGTTCAGAGCAGCACAAGGAGCACAATGGCAAGTGGAAACTCAAGTTTAAAAGACTCAGAGGAAAGGACACTGTCCAGCCCACTCCCAGAGCTGTCCCAGGAGAGTCTCAACGCCATGGTCCAGAAGTGACACCCATGCGGTGAGTCAAAGAGAACATATTTCTATTTGTTTTACAGAATGAGAGTGAGTCACTACATAGGGGATTTGCAACACATTATAGGATGCAAGAGAAAGACATTTGGGATTACAGACTTGTTATGGAATGTTTAGTAGAGGAACTAAAGACAGGGAAAGGGATAGAAGGATAGCTCTAAATGATTGTAGGAGGAAAAGTACTGGGAAAATAGAGCAGTAAGGGGATAAAAAGGGACATTTGCATGTAAATGGTTTGATGGTCTGTACAGTTTTCAGCAATGCCCTGTACTTGATCAGCACAATCTCTCTTATGTTCTTGTTAAATTATCTTCTTTTTCCTGAGTGAGGGCATCTCTCTTCTTTTTGCAAATGTGTAGGAGTCTGAGTTCCAGCATCTGGAGCCAGACCAGGAGTCAGAGGCCATATGTCCATAGTACCAAAAAATGGTGCATGTGTGGGTATGTGTGTGTGATTACCGGTGAAGATCAAACATGATAAGCCAGTTGAGTAGGTGAAGTGACCTGGGAGCCAGGCAAGCGTGTGTGTCTCTAAGGGTAAGATCACAGCAGAAGCTGACTATCAAAGGCACCAGAGGAGTTGCCGAGAACTGATGGAAGGATGATGGCGTTTGGGAGTTGATTTGGATATCATGTGTCTTTGTATGTGTGTATACGGTGGTTTGTACCAGCAACTGGGGTGGAACTGTGACCTTGAGGACTTGTATGCCCAGATGCTAGCATCTGAAGGGACTGGGATCCAAGGGCAGACCGGGTGAGCTCAGCTTCTGGAGGGACCCACCAGGTATATATGTATGTGTATACATCTGTATACATATCGATGTATACATAAATATGCATATGTGAGTGTGCCTACCGGGAATATATGCCCAGCCTCACTAGTGGTTAGATTTGGAGGCATGGGGCTGCTGCAGTAGCCTTAACTCTATCAGGCTACCAGATTTGACAACTCCCTGACGTAAATTACGCCCTGCAGTCATATAATCTGTGAGTTGGTAGAATTTACAAATATCTTAAGTCCAACACCAATATTAGCACTATTGGACAGATGTAGCAAATTTTATAAACACTCAGCAAAAAAACCCCAACAAAACCAACAATTAGTTCTGCCAAGTGCCATTGCAGTTCTGTACACAGAGCATTTTTGGTGATTAGAGGGAATTCAGTGAGATACATTTCATACTGAAAGGGATCAATTTTTGATCAATTTTTCAGCCTCCTGCTATTCCTGAAAGATTCAGCGTACTTCTCAACTTTCTGATATATATGGGATTACTCACTGAGTAAAGAATTAATCATTATGACTAGACTTGACAGAATTAGTCCCTAATTAATTTGGCTGAGGTCATAGGAGGAGCCAGTAAATATCAGAACGAAAATAGGCTGGGATTCTCACCATGGTTCTTACTGCAGTAGGTAACGGGGCCAAACTGGCTGCCTCTTGTTTTAATTAAAAACTGTGTCTTTCTCTATAGTCACCTCTCCTGCTTATTTCTTGGTCTATTTGATTCAAAGCTCTTGTACAGACTACCTAATACAATGCACCACAACCCATGAATGGAGCCAAAAGGTGTTCTGCGCAATTCAAAATACAAACCTATAATCGTGAAGTATAATAGCTACTTTGACTTCCCAGTAGAGGTGCCAGTTCTGGCAAAAGCTGTCCATACCCACTCTGTTGATATAAATACCTTTTGCACAGTTATCTGGGGTTTGTGGTCGTTAATTGCTGCAGATAGATGCATGCAACCAAAGATGTGTTAAAAAACTGTTTGCAATCACTGTTAGGAGTAACTCAAAATATGAAAATCTGTAGCGAGAGTGTGAAATTGCATTTCAATAACGTAATGGCAAAGAGTATATTTTTTTTTTTTCAAATTAAATGATTTTTTGTAATGTTGAGCTGCTCCAAATTATTGAAGATTAAATATTTAATTGCTGTATTATTATAATACTTTCTATCAGGAGTACATTCTTTTTCAGTCCAAGCGGTTGCACTCATAGTCCTGAAAAATTACTGGAAATGTTACATATGCAATCTACCTGACAGTCTTTTATCTGTTCAAACTCAGAAGTATATCTTGCTTACATTTTGCAGTCCCAACAGTGTGGAAGTAATAGGATGTAACACAGACTAACATGGAGTTTAGCTTGGATCCATCACGTAAGTATGTACCCGGATTCTTGGGAAGATTTGCAGTCTAAGGCAACAGTTGTGGCTGTGTCTCAGCCTTACAAAACATTTTTCTGCAATATTCAAATGGAATACTCAAATGGAAGAGGGAAATTTACAGTAAGTGGAAAAAGGGTCTGGTTAATAGGGAGGATTATAGTATGTAGAGAATCAACAAGAAAGGCCAAGGGTCTCTTGGAATTTAGTCTGGCTAGGGAAGTGAAAGAAAACAAGAAAAATGTCTTCAAATACATTAACAAGAAAAGGAAGAGCAGGAAAAAAAGCGGGTCCACTGCTAAATAAGGCAGAGATGATAACAGAGGATGCAGAGATAGCAGAATTACTGAATGCCTTCTTTGCCTCAATCTTTACTCCTAAGGCCAGGCCCCAGGAATTCGAGTCGCTACAAGTAAGGGAGCAAAACTGGAGTGAGGACGAGTCTCCACTGATCAGTGAGGATTTGGTTGGAGAACTATTAGAAAACCTGAAAACACACAAATCCATGGGCCTTGACAGGGTGCATCCACGTGTACTGAGAGAGCTGGCTGATGTTGTGGCTGAGCCGCTCTCCATCATATTTGAAAAATCATGGGGAATGGGAGAGGTGCCTGAGGACTGGACAAAACCCAATATCACCCCATCTTCAAAAGGGGCAAAAAGGAGGACCCTGGCAACTACAGCTTCACCTCCATCCCTGGGAAGATGATGGATCGGCTCATTCTGAAGGCCATCTCTAATCGATTGGAAGAAAAGAAGGTTGTCAGGAATAGCCAGCATGGATTCATCAATGGGAAATCTTGCCTGACTAATCTGACATCCTTCTACGAAGGCACTCCAAATGGGTTGATGAAGGGAGAGCAGTGGATATCATATACCTTGACTTCAGTAAGGCTNCAGTGGATATCATATACCTTGACTTCAGTAAGGCTTTTGATGCTGTCCCCCATAACATCCTCATAGGTAAACTCAAGAAATGTGGGATAGATGATCCCCAGGGATCAGTAGTGAGTCCAGTTTTGTTCAATAACTTCATCAACAACCTGGATGAGGGGATAGAATGCACCCTCAGCAAGATCACTGATGATACAAAACTGAAAGGGGTGGCTGACACACAGGAAGGCTGT
>VWZK01006970.1:0-55112 GCA_013396935.1 Baryphthengus martii
GAACCGCCCACCGGCCTGGGAAAAAATCACATCACAGTGAATACCTCAGGGAGCTGATGACTTGTTCTAGATGTACCCCCCATCTCATTTTTCTAAAAAGAAAAGTGAAACTTTTGAGATTAGCACCCAACACGCACTGGAAAAATAAGCGTGACACTAGAGAAAAGGGACAGATGTTAGAAAGGTATCTTTGTCTAAAAATTTTAGTCATACTACTAATGAGGGTTTCCTGCATTAACAAAATAATTTGGACTTGTTGAAACAGTGCTTGAACAAACAACGCATTCTTGGCTCTGTCTACATGGAGTGTTCTTTTTTTGTCAATTACAGGACTTTGAGCAACAGGAACAGAGCTGTATGCAGTGTTCAAGAAATCAGTGTACCAAGTCTTTATATAGCAGCAAAATAACACCATCTGTCTTGTTCTCAATACTCTTCCCGATGATACTCAACATTTTGTTGGCTCTTTTGGCTGCCACCTAACACTGAGCAGATTATTTCAGAAAACTGACACAGATCACTTTCCAGAAATGAGACTGCCAGTTCTGAGTTCAGCATCACATAGACATGGTTTAGATTACTTTTGCTAAGTGTACTTTACATTCTTCTGCACTGTAGCTCATTTGCCAATGTTTTGCTCCTGCATTCTAGTCTGTGAGATCCTTTCTGCCATTTGTAACCATTGGTTTGGCATTTGACTACTTGAAAGAGCTTCATCATCTGTAGACATAGTGATTATATTATGTACTGCCTTGTCGAGGACTTTTTATGAAGATATTTAATAAAACTGGGTCCAAAATTGTTCCACTGGTGACCCAATATCTTACTGATGCTGATTATAATATTCAATCTTCAAGTATTTTCTTTTTATTCTTTAAGGAATTTTCTATCTATAAAAAAGAAATACATCTCCTACAAAGCAAGAAACTTTTCTCCAGTCCATGGTAGCTCATTTTCCTCATGATTTTTAGTCTAGAACTTTGTCAAGGGCTTTTGAAAAATCCAAATATATTGTGTCTATTCAAAGTTCCTTATTCATGTGTTTATTGACATCTCCTATGATGTCCCTAGGCTAGTGAGCCAGAATTTCCATTACAAAAGACAGACTATCCATTTCCCAACAGGCTTTCTTCACAGCCTCAGTGGTCATGTTCCTGGTTACAAACCCTTCCACACTACAAAAGATAGAAGTCAGGTTCACCAGCTTACATTTCCCAGGATACTCTATAGGATCCTACTCTAGAGATCCTATAGTGTATACTGGTACCCAGTAGAATTCCCCTATATGAGTGTTACAGAGGCAGCCTAGCAGATCTCTGGCACTGTGACCATGAGCAATGCAGTTGCAGCTGACTGGAAGTTCTCTAGCTCCATTTTTTAGTTTTTCCAGAATGCAATGGGTTACTGTCATCAATTCCTGATGTTTTTTGAGAGCTATCTTGGTTTTGGGGTTAATGATAATTATGAAAAATGCAAATAAAAAAAACATTTTCTGAAACTGGGATATTACATTCCTAGTAGATTATTAAAAATGCTCTAGATGTTAAAAAAGTTCAATTATGACTCCTATCGTGTTTATTCAGTAAAAAAATTTGGGAAGTTTTGAGATTTCTCATATCTGTCCTACAGTATGCAATTAATGTACCAAGAATTTGGTAGTCAATTGCAGAAAGCAAGTTCTATAGAGATATTTTTTTTTCAACTTTTTTTTTCTAACTGGTCTAAGAAATTACAGGTTGTGCTCTATAGAATGAAAAATAACACTAAAAATTAGCCAATTTTCTAGGATACAGTTTTCCATCTGAATATAGTGATTTGGAAGAAGCAAAATCTATCATGTGAATATACCAGTTTTGTAAAATCTTATTTTTCTGTGTTTTAAAGGAAACTGCCAGAAGCACTTCTAATATTATTTTTAAAACAACTTTATTATTTCATAATGCAGTCTATAATATGACTGGCAAAATAAAGCCTAAAGAGACCCAAAAGACTTTCCTCTGAAAATTCTGTTCTTCATAAATATCTATAGGATTAAACTGAAATAATATTTTCTCACATGAGAAAATCCCTATTACTACACAATTCAGCTACTAGTTAAGTCGAAACATACTATTATTCTGCCCTTTTACTACATTTTCTTCTCTTTTTCTCTCCAAGTTTTGAAAAAAAATATCCTGAGAGTGATTTCATTCATGGGTCATCACCTCTGGACGCTGTCATGGAACACAGAGCACTATATTCCATGTAGAGATCAGCATTACACCAGTCATTTGTTTTGCATCTGTGTAAGGCAATCCTATTGGATAATATGCTATAAAGACTGCAAAAGCCTTCTGACTCAAAATGGTTTGGTGGTATCTACAGGAAATTGTGATTTGAATGATGCATCAATCATTATAGTAGTTGAACTGCAAACGTAGATTAATGTGCAAGTGAACAAGACATTTTAGTGTACAAATAACTGTGTAACTCTAGTGGCAGGGTCATGATTTTAATAGCACAAAGGTCAGAGGTTCAAACTGGAGAACAAATACATCATGCATCTCTGTGATTAGTAATGCAGAAAAAAACCAGGACTTCTACTTTGTACAGGTTAAGAGTCAGTGAACACCCAAGAAACACACATCTGAAGAAAGGTCACATCTTTTATCTAGGAGACGGAAGAATAAACTGTGATCATGATTGGAAGTGAATTCTTTATTCTCTCTGCAGCAAATTATTTGGTAAGATTGAGGAGAGACAGAATGAACCAAATCTAATGTACGTGACAAGAATTTAATGAGGTTATCCTTCAGAATAATTTCAGTTTTTTTTTTCATGAAGCAAGCTGCTGGTGGTATAAAGGATCCCTTTTTCTGCTACTGTTGTTCTCAAGGGTACTTAGGAATCATATGCAAAGTTGGAAGTGGTTAATAAGGCTTTAAAGCTTGTAATTTTTGAGGATTCTCTGATTTACTAATTTCTCAGCTACTAAAATAAAGCCAAGGCATTTCTATGTTCTACCTACTTTATAGATGATCAAAGGAATGAGTGGATATTGCTTTTTTTTTAAGAAAAAAAAACAAAAAAAGAAGAGGGAAAAACACATGAATTTGTTAAGGGCAAAGTTTTTAAAGATAACTGACTTCCTTCTTGCCCCACTGAAAATGGTGATATCCCAAAAGGAGTCACAGAATCATAGAAACATTTAGGTTGGAAAAGGCCTTTAAGATTGTTGAGTCCAACTGTTAAGCTAACAATGCCAAGTCCATTGCACATTCCTTTGTGCCACATTTAGGAGTCTTTTAAATACTCCCAGGGATGATGACTCCACCACTTCACTGGGCAGACTGTTCCAGTGCTTGATAACTCAAGTTAGAGAAGACAAGCTTCATGTAATGGTGAAATACATTTCATGATGTCATACTTGAATTTCACTTTAAATTAAAATAATTGAATTGTCTTCCTCTTTTCTTTAAAGAATATCTAACTAGGTAGATTATCAATATTTTACAACATCTAAGGAATTTAACGAAATATTAAGAATATTGTATGAGAAGAAGAGTTATGTAAATCTCTTTATCTGTGAATTTTATTATTTTTTAACTCTGTACTACTATAGAATGAAAGAGGTCTTGCAAATGTTTCTTCACTGATGTTAATATATATTGTGTGGGAAAATACATTTTTCTAAAAGAGTGTTTTAATACATTATAGCCCAGACAGTGGCTCTGGATTGATTGGAAGACTGATAAGGCATTTGTCTGTCCTAAATATTATTTTGATACTCATTAGTGTTTACATATTACTCGTGAGAAAAATATGACAAGTTTGGTAGATAGTGTCACTGTATCAGCAGTATCCAAAATGGCAAAGGCTAGCTGAAGTTGACTGCTAGAATGAGAGCAAAGGATTTATCAGCTATCTGAACAATTTGATTGTGAATTTGAAAGTTCTTTTTAAAGAAAGGGCAATGTTTCTGATTTTATTCTGTACCCTAGGGACCTGTAAATTGGCTCAGGAATGAGACTGAAAATCTTAATAATCAAAGGCTTGCGAATATAGCAGGAATGTGAAGATGAAATGAAGAAATATCAATTCTCTGTTCTGAAATGTTTGACTCCCCTGAAGAACATCCATGAGAGAAATCAGCAGAAGAACTGTTTTGCACATCTTTATTTAAAGGTTCGTTTTTTTAAAATGTGTTACAAAAAAATAGTGTTTAATTGGCTGACTACACATCTTCAGTCTTAAAAAAACAAGTTTATTGAGTGTCAGATAATGACTTTGAAAAAGCATCTCACCAAAAGTATTGTTCTAGGGGGCTTAATCTTCTCCAGCTTTTCCTTCTCACTACCTCCACAGAAACACAGAACTGATTTTCCTGTGTCATAAATTGTGCTCTTATATTTTTGATACCTAAATTGAGCAAATCAAATCAAGCTGTTAATTACCTATTCAGATTAATGTATAATTCATCTAAAAATACTTATGCATTTTTCTGATTTCATGTGTGTGATCTCAACGGGAATTCCTGTGAGTCAGACTTTTTCAGTTTTGCTTCCTACCTAAGGATTATTTCTGATATAAGCATATATAGGAGTTATCAAATATATACCATTTCCTATTTATTTCAACTGTCTGAACATCTGTTTAAATGGAAAGTTTTTATTTTCATTCTTATTCCTGTCTACATTTAAGTGTCAAATTCTTGCAAGGCCCTCCATATTACATTATACGCACATTCACGTACTATGTATACCTACTTCATAAAATGGAGAAAAGGATTATAAAACAACATATTATTGTCTTTTGATAACATCTAAAGATCACTAATTATGTCAAGAGTTAATGAGATACTTGAAATTTCTCAGCAGCACCAATCAGCTGTAATTTGGGAAAATGTCCTACCAGAAAATAAATTACTTTCTTTCATAATAAGAAGCTTCTTTCTGATTCTTTCCCCATACAAAAAAAAAAAAAAACCCAACAAAAAACAAAACCCCCAAAAAACCCAACCAACCAAAAAAAAAAAACCACCAAAAAAAAGCCCAGCTTGTCTCAATATAATTTATGCCTTACACACTGGTGTATTGAGACTCAAAGATTTTCCAGTAAGTTGCACCTAATCAAGTTCAGCAGAATAAGCACGATGCGGACCACTTGGAAGAGGGAACTCTTTGGAAGCTAATTGCTGCTGACTTTATCTGTTAAATCTTTCTCAGGAAAATTTCTTACAGGGATTAAAGAGTTTTAAAAGCTGAACAGCATTGACTGGTTGCTTTATTGGCCTTTTAAACCCCTGAGAGATTTCCTTGCATTCTGCTAGGGAAAAAAAAGAAAGAAGAGTGAGAAGAGGTAGAAAAACGAAAACAAAATAAGGAGATATCCATTATGATGTGAAACAAAAATACAAGCTCAAATAATCTTTAAGTAATTGCAAGGAAGCAGGATTTCTCTATTTGCCTGCCAAATTTGTTTACTTCTTTTCTGTTTAAGTGACATTCACTTTTTTCCCCTCATATTATAATTTACTTAGTAGAAGTACAAATAGGAGCCATAAATACTTCTTTGTTTGCTAGGCATTATGCATGGATTTTGGAACTGACACTGTAAAGACTTTGGGCCCGTTAGCAATTGCACTTTGGATTCCTGTTTCCATTGCTCTGTAATTTAGACAGGATTTTGACATTTGACATTTTGACATTTCTGATGAAATACATAGAAAAGAATAATTTAGGTATTTCTAGCAGTGCAAATAGCAGTTTGCACTCACTGAAAAGTGTCCCTTTTCAATATCACATGCTCAGGTGTGAGACTAAGATAATACGACTTTGCAGAGAGGGCTGTGAGTCTGTGTGCACGGAGGTTCCAACCCGGCTAGCACTAAATGAGTCTAAAGCATGAAAACAAATGGCAACGTAGGACACAGCGTAGGACACACTTAATCATTTGTAAAAGAAATAGGATTCTGTATATTAAACACATAAAATCAGTGCTACTGAAAATCTGAGGGCAGTTTTCTGCATTTAATTCTGTAATGAATATTTATCAAATATTATCTCAAGTAATGCAGCCATGCTTTTATTTCACAGTGAAGGACATACTACAGTAGTTCCTTTGACATTCCTCGTAGAGTAATTTGCTAATTATATATATTTTTTTTCTTTTTAAAATTAAAAGAGAGGATCTTGAAAAAGAAGGTGATTTGCAACTATCCTTATAACAAAATCAATTCACAGGAACGAACATTCATCTGATGTGATTTTATAAAAACAAATGTCATGGCTTTGGTGTTCTTAATAATAAGATTTTGAGTCTCCAAGTCTTAGTTTTGTTTTCTATACGGTTTTAAGTCATTACAACTTCTTTTTTTTTTTTCCCCAAAAGAATCTTGTACATCATAAACTATATGAACTTTTTCTGCTGTATCCACTTTTTCTCAGTACATTCACAGTTTTGTAAATGAGTAGCAATGGTAGTAAAAATATTTCCAATTTTTGTAAGTAATTTCTTTTGCTTCTCTCTATAATAAATCCAGAACTATCTATTTTATACAACAACTAACTAGTTTACAATTTTGGATGCTGTGTAGGAGACAGAAATGGTATCACTGTAATACACCATTTTAAGAAGTAACTATACTTACATGTAATGTTATCAACACCTGGCTACTATTTGAGATATATATATATACTGATGTTAAACAAAATAATAAACTGGAACATAAGAATTTATAGTTTTAAAACTTATTTACAAATTACTTGTAGTTTGCAAATAGAAGTTTCACATATTTTTCAATTATATTTTTACATATAAAATAATGGATTGTCAGGTTTCATTTGTTTGAGTTAAATTACATAATTTGAAAAAAAGCTATGTTTCTAAACAACAATCCAATACAAATCTTATTATAAAACATGGGGACATTTAAAATTATGAGGACAGGAGGCTTATTCATGTCTTTTGTTGTTGTTAACTCTTACTGGGGAGCACTGTTTAGCTTTCAAGAAATTTGGGATATATAAACCGACAACTAACAACCTCATGCAGTAATGAATCCTGGAAATTAGTATTTTCTAACTAGATATTAAAGAAAGTGATATCCACGTCAGCTACAAATAATATTGATTTTAAAAAGCAAACTCTTTTCAACCTTAATTTTTTCTTTTTAAATTACTCTAGCAATAAATTCTCCTGAGACGTAATAGTAATTACTACATATATTCTTATCCTGTCATAACATTATGAAGTGAAAATGCATTTTGCTGTCTAGTTTGATGAATTTTTTTCAGTGTCTTCATTCTCTGAGGAAGGGTTATGTTCTTATATCTTATTCACATTGATTATTATCTGCTATACAAAACCTTGATTTCAAATGGAAAAACATGACAAGGACATTACAAGGTTCCTGACATTAAAAATTGTTAAAAATTTATTTTAGTATTTTTGCTGAACTCTAGTTTTGTACTAGATATTTCTAGCATAGCTTTATATATAGGCATGTGAAGTATTTCTTAGAGTCATAGATATTTAGATTGGAAAAGACCCTTGTAATCACTGAGTCCAACTGTAAACCTAACACTGCCAAGTCCACCACTAAACCATGTCCCTAAGTGCCACACCTACATGTCTTTTAAATACTTCCAGGGATAGTGGCTCGAATTTCTTAACCTAATGGACTTCATTAATTTGGAATTAGTGGGGTGCACAGAGTGTGTCCAGCAGGTCAAGGGAAATTCTTTTCCCCCTCTCCCCTTGTGAGATCACATCTGAAGTATCATGGTTGTGTTCAGTTCTGGGCTCCTCAATTCAAGAGGGACAGGGAAATAACAGAGTCCCACGGAGGATACAGAGATGATTAAGAAGCTGAAATACCTCTCTTATGAGGAAAGGCTGAGACACCTGGGGCTGTTGAGTCTGGAGAAGATTCACAGGGGATCTTATTAATATTTACAAATATCTGAAAAGTGGGTTTCAAGTACAAGGGGCCAGTCTCTTTTCAGTGGTGCCCTGTGATAAGATGAGGGCCAATGGGTACAAAATGGAACACAGAAAGTTCCACCTCAACATGAGGAAAATCTTTTTTTTTTGTGAGGGTGACACAGCACTGGAACAGGCTGCCCAGAGAGGCTTAGGACTCTCCTTCTCTAGAGACTTTCAAAATCCACCTGAATATGTTCCTGTGTGGTGTGCTGTAGGTGATCTTGCTCTGACAGGTGGGATTGGACTCAATGATCTCCAGAAATCCCTTCCAATCCCTACCATTCTATGATTCCATGATTCTATGAGTTAAAATGACACATAATATATTAATACCTTCAGAGCTAAATACAGTTGGTGATAAAGGGAGAAGCTATATTTTTTCCAATAGCAAAGACAACTCTTCAATTTCTGTTTTCCAGTTCTTACAGTTAGTCAAACCATAACTTTTTGAATGAATTTTTCAGGTATTTAATTTCACATTTAATGTTTGCCCTAGTTTGTTGTTTTTTTTTTTGAAAGATTAATTAAAAAAAGATTGGAGGAATATATGCTGAATGTCTATTAAAAACTCTTGCAGCTATTTAATTGAAAATTTGCAACCTCTGTGTTGTAAAACAGGAACTTGAGATTTAATTACTAGCTTTGCTTTGTCAAATTAAGTCTTTTGGAGGATATTAGTGTCAATGGCTGGACATGGCATCTATAGTGAAAGGTAAAGTGGATAGCAACAGACAGACTGTAAGAAGATCCATGAGGACTGGGGCAGGAAAATATTAATAACAAAGATCTTGTAGGAGCTGATCCTGAGAGGAATAACCAGGAAGGAGGCAATGAGATGGAAAAAGAGTGAGAGGAGGTCAGCCTAAAGGGAGATATAGACCAGTTGTTTCCAGTTAACAAAAAAAACAAAACAAAACAAAACCCTCCAACGAACCCAAAAATAGCAACCCCACAAATCCCAAACCAAAACTACCCAAAAAGGGATGACCTCTATAATTACCATATGCCTACTGAGAGCAAGCATCCACAGAACAGCCAAGATACATCTTATTCTGCAGAATTTTGTCGGTTCAGAGATATGAGTTACCTCTTGTGAGTAGTACCTTTAAATATTGAGCAGTTGGCTTGTACTGTGTCAGTAAAGCCTGACACTAGTCATTAGGTTCTACAAGTTACTTATTTCTAAAGTAACATTTTAAAAATGTAAATCCTACTAAAGAATAACTGCAAGACTATGAATTGAAGATTGCATTCAATCATTTTTCTAATTTGAGTATTTGTCTTAGCATAGTTCATGCAATCATAGAATATCTTGACTTGGAAGGGACCCAAAAGAATCAGGTCCAACTGCCTGCTACACACAGGAATACCTAAAACTGAACCACATGACTAAGAGCACCATCCAGATGCTCCTTGAACTCTGAGAGGCATAGTGATGTGAGCAATTTGCTGGGAAGCCTGTTCCCATGACTGAACCACCCTGTCAGTGAATAGCATTTTCCTAGTGTCAAATCTGAACTTCTCCTGATGCAGCTCCATTCCATTTCCTTGTGTTTTATCATCAGTCACCAGAGAGGACATCAGCACCTTCTCCTCAGTTGCCTTGCTTGAGGAAGTTTCAGACTGCAATGAGGTCACCCCCTCAGCCTTCTCCAGAATGAACACACCAAGTGATGTCAGCCACTCCTCATCAAGTCTTACCAGTAAGACATTTCACTATCACGGTCACCTTCCTGGACATATTACTGCTGTGGCTTTTTTCATATCTATTCATACTGTAGTGTCACAGTCCATGTTTTAAAAAGGAGTGCCAAGAATCTTGAAAAAAGTGTTTTCAGAAGAACTAAAGGTGAAGGTGTACACAAGACTGAAGCTAAGAATCTTTAAACATAAAGTGTTAAGCTAAGGACACGATACAGTGGGAATGAGAAGAAAAAGGAAAAGAAAAACAGACACAAGATTGGATATGCAAGCTTTAAAAAGTAAGTGCAATTACTGAATGCATCTTCAGTGCCTTTTAAACAGTATCTTAAACTGACAGATGCAGAGTTGGAAAACAAAATCAGAGCAGTTAAATTTGGTACCAATGTCCAGTCTAACCATTGTAGAATGGAAGGCAGTGTGGGCTGTGGTTTTGCTGAGTTGACAACATATTTCTTGTTGACAACCCACATCAACAGCTCTGTATGCCTACTTTGCAATCAAGTGCACTTCTGATTAGCACCTACATATTTTCTAAGAAACAGTACGAGCAGGGTAATGTGGCTGTATCGTGCTGCTTACAACTGAAAGGAGACTACTGTCGTGTCTCCTAACACAATGCAGAGAAATGTAGTATTTCATCTTCAGATGGAAGATTAACCTAGAATTTACTTTTCTTAAATCAAGAATGGCTGTCAAATTCATGCTTGATTTGAGCATGTCTTTTATAAACTGATAATGTCTTATAGGAAACATTTGTTATTGTTACCTACGTGGTCAAACTAAATATTCAGAAAGATTTGTTCCCTTGACACTTAGATTGGTACGGTAATTTGGAAGTGATGCTCAGATTAAAAAAAATCTGAAAAAAAACCCTTTCTTGTGAAACTAGATTTAATGGATCGAAGATACATCCTCGACTTTCAAGAGAAAAAGAGAGAGAAAAGCCTTTGTTTGATATTTTTGCTTTTCTGATTTGTTTGAAAAGATTTAAATTATTCCAGATGCTGTCAAATTTTGGTCTGTGTATAGAAATACATAATATCATTTTTTACACAACTTCATATTTTGTAGGTGATATTAAAAAAAGGCTGAATTTCAGCTGTAAACAAAGAGAAAGAAAGGAAAAAATCTTTTTAACCCAATTGTTGCAATATTAATAATTTTTCTCTTTTTTTTGTCCTTCTTTGTTTTACTAATCTTCAATTTAATATATTTCATTAATATAATTCCAGATTAAATCTTACTTAGCTGTATAAAGTATGGCATGTATTTATTCAAAACCATTCTTTTTGATTTTCTTCTGGCATTTAGGATTTAGTAGAACTAATATTAAAAATTAATTTCCTGTGTACACCAAAACAGCTTTAGATAATTTTATTGATTCTTATCAGATCTTAAGTTTTTCCTTTTGTCCGCTTTGATTTCTTGAAATCCCCTTCACAGCTTAGAAAAATAAGAAGCATATGTAAGCTTCTTTTTGAAGTTATTTCACTTTTTTTGTTGGTTGTTTTTGGTCTGTTTGTTCTGTTTTCTGACAATAAAAATAGCTTTTATGATTGCCTTTCCAAGATGGACAGATGTATGCATTTCACTACCAGCACATTTCAGTCTCAGGGATCACTTAATCACACCAAAATATGTCCTTTATATCCTTTCATCTACGAAAAGCATGAATGAATAGATATTTGTTCTGCATGAAGTTGACCTTATGGTGAATATTTTAACTTTCAGAAAGCTTTCTCTAGACACATTACAGACTTAAATAATTATTGTCAGTTGTGCATAATCAATGTTTAAAAACGAACTTGTATTGGAGTGAAAGACTTTGTTCAACAGTGTTATTTATCAGCTGCCTGAAATGCCTTGTTGGAAATAACACATTTTCAACTTCAGGTACATTCTCAATGGCTTTGTTCATTTCAAGCTTTAGTAGAGATAGTGAATTGGATTAATTGAATACACAGTAGTTAATATAGGGACAGAAGCAAAATCAAAGGTAGTGGAAAATAGACAAATGTTTACTATTAGTTGCAAGGGTACTTTGACTTATAAGATCTTAAGCAGCCATCCTGGATTGTCATAAAGTTTATTAAATTCTAGTTTGTTCAGAACTCTAACATAAAACTTTTATGCTTAATAGCATAACCTGTTTTAAATTCTTCCTGTACTTCGTTATCCAATAATTAGCCATGAATTGATCAATCCCTTATTGAACTATTTCTATACTGGAGAGGAGTAATTTTTGTGCTCCAGTGGAAACATAAAGCTGGTTAGATAAGAAGAAAAAGTATACTAGTTGTACCTAAAAAAAAGAGGTCTTCAATCCCTATGTAAAGAAATTATTATTTCTGAATTATTAAAAAAAAATCTAAAATATATCACACAGAATGATACTCTCGGGTTTTATGAAAGTGTAATCCCGTTGCTGAAAGCATTTCTGGTTTTCTTTGTGTATCTGGCAAACAAACTGTGGGGTCGTCTCTAGAATTAGTCAACAAAAAGAATTTAAAATCCTATATAAAAATTAGGACTATGTCACAGTGCAGCCTGCTGTACTCCTCAGATAAAGCTGTAAGAATGTCAAGAAGTACAGCTCTCCTAATCAGGGTCAAAACCTTTCTGTATCTTTTGAATGTTCACCACTTCTCTGCTCACTAGGTGTTTCTTTATATGATAAATGGAACAAATTCATAATACCACAAAATTTCATTTCTAGTTCCCTGTGTTTGATGTTCATTTAGATGTAGAAAATTATGATAATCATAAATATATCTTGTCTAAACTTGGCAAAATTTGTTGGTTTTGATCTTAGTGACTTTTTTCAAAGGCAGTTTTGAGTTGCCAGTGATACACTGAAGACCTAAAGAAAGTGAATTAATTATTTTTCATGGAAAAAGCGAATGAATCGAGAAACAATGACTGACTACAGAAAAGGAGCTATTAGTCCTCTCACATACGTAGGCTGCTTCTTGGTAGAGTATATATGTGATTCCATATCTATAGAATACCTGTAGGCTAGTTCTGGCATTGCCCTTATCCAAGTTTTTAATAAAAGCCAAGATTTCCAGTGGTTAAGATAATAAAGAGCTTCAGTAATCTGTAGAAGTGTCATTCAGTCATCTGTTGGCACGAGGGTAACATGCTGAAATATTTTTTAAATTAGTACGTAGAATTTAATTTGTGTCTGTAGGAAGAAACTCTTGACATTGATTTCAGTTGAATCTAGGCTGAATAGAACTGTGAATTTGCATAACCCTGCCAGGATGAAGGATAAATTCAGTGTCAATTAGACATAGAAAACAGAATTTCCAAAATGATTCCTCTGTTTGCTGATTTGTGTCCTTATCAAGTATCCTAGGTATCTGTTGATCAAGTTCCTCAAGTAAACCTCTGTGGTTAAGTGTCTATACTTGCAGGATAATTCCACCTGAAGTATCCCAGAAATTCTGAGGACATGGAAGTCATCTAAGTCCTATTGCTTGCTAGCATCTGGACACTATAAACGGGAAGCAAAGACTCTGGTATACAGAAGTATAAACTCTTCGGGACTCTGAAACCTGTTGTTTTTTTTTCTGAAAAACTGCAGAACAATCAGACTTTTAAGATACAGCAAAGTCCCATCCTACCCAATAACACACTATGCATAGCCCTTTCCAGAAGTATGGCAAATTTCAGTAAATCCCTCTTATCTCTTGAGAGAACTCCGTAGCCACTGAGGTAAAGACTAGACAGCTGTAGACAGACTCAGTTTCTGCTACTGACACTGTTTTACATGGCGGCAAAAATCGAGGGATTCACTGGGATGAGAATTTACTGGGATTCACAGGCAGAGGATAACTCTTTCAAATCTGAAAGGGCAATTACAGGAGGAAGAGTCACTGTAGTTTCTGGTACATGTCCAAATGACTGCTGTGTGTTTTATCTGGGGAATATTTTATATGAAGGTTATTATAAAATATGCAAATAGGTCTTGAAGGAGCAGGAATATTTTTTACTTTTTTTTTTAATCATATACATGATAGTTTAGCAACAGATATAAAGGGTATTTTACTTAGTTAAACTTGTATCTAATACTTAAAGTATGACTTACAAAACCTTTAATAGCTGTGAAAAAGAAAGTATTATTCAGCTTCCTGTGTGAAACCAGAAATCTTTACCAGAGTAAACTGGACCTCAGCCATTCCCTTTAAGGATATGGAGCAGAAATTTCTGTTAATAAACTGAGAAACTGGAAATGCCATTTTTTAAAAAAAAAAGTTTATGAGGAATAACTTCTCATAAGCACATATAGTGCATGGCTGACTGACCAAATACTTTGTCAAGATCTCTCTCCTTGTGAGAAAACAAACTGGAAGATGTTTCAAGAAAAACGACAGTTCTAGAAACCTATACTTGGGACTTCCATCAATTACTCAAACAAATAAAAGCAGATTTGCGATGACTTTCTGACTAGATGTTGGATCTCCAAAGAACCAGTCAGGTCATCTGCCTGCTGATCTACAGGAAACTACTGAGTGGCATTTAAGATTTCACATATATGAATGATTGTCATCCATCTTGTTTCAGTAGGTGTTCTTCTACCTAACAGCAGCCCAAAGTGATCTCCTGTACCAGTTGTGAAACCAGGAGACAAGTGGATGTATATTCCATAACATCTGAAAAAGAGGCAGTGTTAGGTTTCAAGATGAAATCTGCTGTCTTCTTTTTTTTATTGAACAGTAAGACTTATTATTTTTTTCTGTGACAGATGCAAAAAAAAAAAGTCTTTTAGGATGTCACTCTGTTTTTGCCACGAACAATGTATGTATCAACACAGAGGAAGTTTTATGGGTGCACAAAATGTTGCTGTGTTCCTCGGAAGTTAGTAGGTTAAGTGCAGAGGAAAAGGATAGTCACACTCAAAAGAGTTGTAGTCAACATCTCAATGTCCAAGCAGAGACCAGTGATGCGTGCTGTTTCACAGTGGTCGGTTATTGAGTTAACAACTTTTATCAGAAACAAGGACAATGTGATTGAGTGCACTTTCACAAGTTTTCCAACAACACCAAACTGTGCAGTGTGATCAATGTGCTGAAGGGAAGGGATGCTATCCAGAGGGCCTTTGACAGGCTGAGAAGTGGACCTGTACAAACCTCATGATATTCAACAAGGCCAAGTGCAAGTATGGTGAAAAGAGACTAGACTGCAAGGTTTAAGCAAGTGTTTTATTTGAACCTCACTCGTATGTTTGACTGTGAGACTCAAGCAAACAAGTTACTGGAAATCTAATACACCACTAATGTAGGGTTTTATGGATACAATGGAAGAATGCACTATCACAATCTAAAAGCAAAAATACACTATGGCAAACTAGAAAGCATGCTAAATATTATATGTGTTTCAGTTAACCAGCCGTGTTTACAAATGACAATATACTAAATATTCACTTACCACTTCAGATAAGAGCTCTCAATGCTTGAAAAAGACACCTTGGCCAATATTCTGACCAAGGGGGAAGGTTATCCATACAACTGAATGCTGGGACTCCCCATTTCTAAGCTATACTTCAGGACTTTTTATCCCCGGGTGTACGTGGCTGATTGTATGGTTGTTGGCTGAAACCCTCCAGGTGGCTGTGGCCAGACTATGCCTGATTGGATTGTACTGATTGGATACACAAAAGTTGTCAGCTGAAACCACCACTGAAGCCCTCCTGGCTTTCTTTTTCCTTGCGTTCTCAGGAAGCCAAATTGTGTTTTGACTTAACTCAGGGCATACTATTTGTTGAGAAGTTTCAAAGCTTAGCTCAGGTTTCAGTTCTTTGTATGGAGCAGCATTGTCCTGGTTGGCCTGGGTCGTATGGACAACTCAGGGCTGAGCTATCTACACAACTTCCCGTGAGTCATCTCCACATAGATAAGGCCGTAGATAGGCAAACCAAGCCTGAGCTGCCTGCATGCATTAGATGTTACCAAAGCTTGCTTATGAACTATGAGCCAGAAAAGTCATACAATAAGATCCTTCACTTGAGGAAATCCTAAGCACAAATACAGGTTGGGCAATAAGTGGATTGAGAGTAGCCATGAGGAGAAGGACATGGGGTCACTGGTGGATGAAAAACTCAATATGAACCAGTAATGTGCACTTACAGCATAGAAGGTCAATTGCATCCTGGACTGCATTAAAAGAAGAGTGTCCAGCAGGTCAAAGGAGGTGATTCTCTCCCTGTACTCTGCTCTTGTGAGAACTCCACCTGGAGTATTGTGTTCATCTCTGGATCTAGTAGGATAAGACATGGATCTGTTGCACTGGGTCCATAAGAGGGTCATGAAGATGATCAGGAGGCTGGACAACCTCTTCTTTAACTAAGGCTGAGAGAGTTGGAGTTGTTCAGTTTAGAGAACAGAAAGTTCAGGGTAGATGTTAGAGCAGCTTTTCAGTACCTAAAGGGGGCCTACAAGAAAGACAGAGAAGGAATGTAGTGATAGGACAAGGGTTAATGATTTTAAACTGAAAGATTGTTGATTTAGACTAGATATAAGAAAGAAATTCTTACAATGAAGGGTGAACATCAGCAAGTACAATCAGCTGATTTTTAAAACTTTACTGAATGTGCAGTAAATTCTATGTCTAATTTAAATAGACACTAATTTTATAGACATATCTACTACAAAATTTTTCCCACAACTGTAGTTTTATAAGCAGTTCCTGTCCCATCTAAATAAAAGCAGTAAGAAAAGAGGATTAAAAAAAGAAACCTCTGATAACTGTGGGTACAACTCATGTATTCATCACTGTGCTTTAAAGAATATGGATTTCAAAAGGTGCATGAGAATGCTTTCCCTGCTCTTACGATTTTCTTTCTTCACTCCTCTAACAGCTAAAGATGAAAAACAGGAGATAGAGAAGGACAGAGACATACACTAGTCCAATAATATTAAGGCTCTAGAAGCTTTTTTTCTTGGCCCCGATACTAGGACTCAGGAGGCACAGTACCTCAGATCTATTTTTAAGAACAGAGAGGACTTAGACAAAGCCTGCCTTACATGTGGTTGCTTTGAGTACCTTCTGAAAGTTTGGTGCAGCTGTAAGGTTAACGCTATGGTAGGAAACTTTCTGATACAATCATTGATCTCTTAATTGCCTTAGAAGTGTTAAAAAATGGGAAGTTTTGTGTACATCCCTTCTAAGAATTGGAAAAGATATACAAGAGATCTTTGACTGAAAATCTAGAATTGACCCTTGTTGGAATTAACCATTTTGAGATTTATTTAGTCACAGAGGACTTTGACTTAAAAGATAAGTTTTCAATCTCCTCATTCCGTGCTCAGACACTCCTGGATTGGAACTTCAAAAAACAGTTGATCACTGCCTAGATACAGAAGTCTGATACATTCTTATCAGGGCAGCCTTGAAAGCCATTTCTTGCTTATGATTACAGACAATGACTTTCTTCCCCACCAGGTCTCATAAATTCAAATATATTGTATTTGAGATATTCAGATGACATTATAATAAGTACCATGTAAGTATTTTAAATAAAATGCTATTCATGTTGCAGTTATTAAATATTGATTGAAAATTTGATAGCCTCTGAATCATGTGTTTCAATCACCACTTCAGCGTTAGACTACATGACATTGCAATGTAGCAGTACAAAAAATAACTTCAAAGCTAATATAAAGGATTTGACATGCATTCGCAAATATATTTTTTAAACCAGATATTTAAACAAATATATTTTTTAAACTAGATCTTCGCCTTTCAGTGAGAAAGTTTCTGCTGTAATTTCCCTGTGGTACTATTATTTATATTTTTTCATCTTTTGTTATGTATTTTAATTTCCCACTGGAAGAAAACAAAAATTAGTAAACAACAAAAAAAAATCTAAACAACAGGAATATCTGCTTAAGTGTGCCTCAATCTGAGGTTCAATACAGGGAGTTGTCTTTGAATATATTTGAAACAAAGGGGGTTTTAGTGGCTTTCTTTGTATTGTGTGTAGAAAGTATGTGAAGAATTCTTCATGCACTGATGATACAGTTTTAATATAACTCTTAGTGGGATTTTTTGTGATATTTCTGAATTTCTACTCCTGGTAGCAAACGGAATCTGATCTCCACTTCTTTTCAACACAGTAAAGCGTATTAAGTTGCACTAGGGTGTTTTTGAAGAGAAGGGAATAGTAACTCCTATGCATCCATAGAAGTCCAAGAAGTCTATAATTTCCGTGGGAAAAAAGTCCCAAACTGTATTCATAGAAAAAATACTTAAGAATGCTGTCTTCAAACCAGTAAAGGAATCATTTTATAAAAAAAAAAAGATTGCATGTGAGTACTTCAGGAACATCTTTAGGAAGGTTTTCAGATATTCAGATTATTTTTACACTTTTCAACCCAAACTTTTCAAATGTACAGTGCTGTTTTTTTATAAACTAGGCATCAGCTAGTTCCTGCATGACTTGAAGAGCAAAGACTATGACAGTCTTGGTACTCCTCTAGCTGCTTTCCTCAGAAAATTTTAAATGCAAAACCTTTTTATGGATCAGTACGTAGATAGACAATCTATCAATGATAATATTCTATGGTCTTTAAATATTTTACACCAAATTATTCAGTATTTTAAGTAAATGATATTGAATAGGTAAAACTAATGTTGAACAATCCCTAAGTGCATCCATAAATCCAAAGAAGCTAGCAAAAAAAATATATAATAAATGTAACTAATAAAGAAATTTCATTGAAAGAGAAACCTCTCCTGGGGCATTTTCTCAGTAGGAAAAAAAGCCAAATTAATTCAATAAACTGTTTCTTGATGTATTCAATTCACTTTGAAGGCCAAAAGTTCTAAGAATTATCTGATATTTAGGTGATTCATTATAAAAAAAAAATAGGTCCTCCAAGCCAGGTTCACTTTAAATTGATATCATCTGTCCAGAAACTTAGTTAATGAAAATGAGTTGCATTTGTAAATCTAATCTGTCTCTTTAGGTTATCAATCTTTCATTCCTGTACACTAATGAGAAAAACAAAAGGCATATAATTAATAGATTTTTGGATATTATCCAAGGAGAACTATTTCCAAGCCAATACAATTGCTTTAATATAGGCTCATAATTTTGTTATCCAAAATAAAATGCAACAAATGAAGTCCTGTTCAGAACTAGAATATAGCAAGTATAGTCCCTTGTTGTCCTAAGAGAAATGGCAGCTTTCTCTTTCGCAATGTGCAGCTAAAGATGTGGTATAAATGATAATTATGTAATAATTCTTTGATTATGATTTTCTTTTTCACCTTTGAATGGCTCACAGTCAGCAGGATAGGTTCTTTCAGTCATTCGAGTTTCTGAGTTTTCTGTTGTAATGCAGGACAGAACACTGCACCTGAGCAGCTGTAGCACAGTACAAGGGTTTGTTTATTTGTTGAGAACCTCAGTTACAGCACTTATTGCCAGGTTTGTAATCTTGACAAAAGTGAACAAGATAACATTTGTTGGATCTATGGGTGCAGAGGGAAAGCAAATAATAAGTGATGCACACCGCTGAAAAATATGATTACAGTTTGAAGATCTGCTGTCGTTCCCGTTGCTGCAATCAAATCTCAACCTAAAGGCAGTAAAAGCTACAAAGGGCAGCTCTTTGGGAACACAACTTCAGTACTTGGTAGATGGATACATGTAAGTCAGTTAGTGCCGTCTATTAGTAAAGCAGTACCAAAAGGTTTCTGAAAGTGAAAAATTGTATTGCACTGGAAGAAAGATTATGTTGCTTCAGCAAGATTGACTCAACACTGTTACTGTGTTATGGTATAAAATGCATATATGGGGTCACATACCTATTTGTAGAGGAAAGAAATTTTATAGATTATACATCTGTAATGCATGTGTTTGTTTTTCAGGAAGGTTGGTTGTTCTGTTCTGCAAATATTTCTTCGTTAAGAAATTAAACAAATGTACGAGTGTTTAAACAGGGGACATAAACCGAGAATTTAGTAAGTAATATTGCGCTTTTACATCTTTTCCTTCTGATTCTCTCATTGCTTATAAATAGACTCTAGCTTATAAGACATTTAGCCTTTCTTGCTCCTTTAATAATTCTTTAGGTGTGTCATTCTTGCCATGTCACTAACTAAATAAAGTTTTAAGATTGTCAGCATTAGCCAAAATATCTTGGGAAACTGTAAGGAATTTGATGCCCCTGGCACAATGTACACATTCTATTCTCTGGTTTTTCAAAAGACAGTTGATAGCAAACTAAGCGTACATTACGATCTAATGGCAACAGCAGCCTTGACAGAAATCTTTAAGTAGGAAATGGTGTTGTTTTAGAGATATCTGGTAGTGCTTTTTTGACAATTAAGTAAAATATTTTATCTCTCACACTCTCTTAACTTGTTGTGGAATTCCATAACAATGGCCCAAATATGCTGGCATATTTTGTGATGAGAATATATTATTAATAAGTTTAATGACTAGGAGAAGTAGCCTCTACTTATTTTCACATTTTTCCATCAATAGGTAGTAAAAAGATATGTCTGAAATAGAGTTGTCTTCACACTTTCAAGTACTAAAGGTCACTTCACAAAATATATGGTGATATGCTTGCCCATAGTAATGGAAGTATAATATTGTAAGGAAAAAAGCATTGCCTTTAATAATGTCTCCTGGAGAATTTTCACTTTTAATTGAAACAAAAGTATTACTGTGTTGTTATGGACAGATTATTTTATATATAGTTTGAGATACTTTAATTTGCAGTGCTTAATAGAATGATGCCTTAACAGAGCTATAAAGTATTAAGTTGTCTCTGACAGAGACTTTGAAATACCAGCAGCTGATGTACCATACCTTAGCAATAGTAGAAATCATGCTCATGTTAGTATCCAAAAACACAGGTCTCATATTCATTTGCAAGAATAATTTCTGAGCAACACTGAAAAAATGTGTTGAATCCAATATTTGGAGTTTGTTTGCAGATTTGTCTTTATATGCCATTCCTCAGTGATTTCCTCACTCTCTAAAGCATGAACGATTCTTCAACAAAAAAGCAAAAAATGACTACTATCTTAAGTTTTTAATAAAGCTATTGAAAGAAAATGTGTCATGTTCAGTAATACATCAATCTCATCTTTCAAGTCAGGTGTTCAAAAATAAGCAAAAATTTTTTTGTCATCCTCAACAGTTTCACAACCAAAGTATATTTTGCAGTACTGGCTTGATGTTCGCTCCTCCTTTATGACTACTACTAATTCTATTTTATGCTATATTATTTTAAGCTCATTGTTAAAGTACAGTATTAAGATCTGGAACAACATAATTTACCTATTTATCCCATAACAGCAGATATTTTTCACTTGCTAGATTTTCAACTTTCCCAGACATGTCATAGGATAATGGAAGTATCTGTGAGGATTTGTGAATAGTCTTCCTAAAATTCCTCCTTGCCATGATGGCTGCAATTTACTAATGCACTAGTTGGTTTTCCTGAGCCTACTGTGTTCATCAGCAATTGTTTGTTTTTCTTGGTGTCCTGTATGTATCTTTTGACTCTTATTTTATTTTTTATGGATCTGGGAGTAAAGAACATATTTTTACTAAGATTACCTACAAAATCCAGACATATAGGAACTTCATGCACAGTCTAGGTCATGAAAAGGAATACTCAAAGATTCCTCCCATTCTTTAACAATAAAAGTGGTGACGATAATTAATTAATAATTGATTTTGATTACATTGGTAGAATGGTTTATTTAATTTCAGTCGTATCCCTTCAACATCATTGCTTTAAAGAAATGTTCTTAAGTAGTGTTGACAACATGTGATAAGAGCATAATCTGGCTAATACACTAGCATAGCATCTTAGATACTTAAAACCCAAGAACCTGAGCTTTTGAGACTGTGCACTGGGAATGCATGAATGAGGAACTCCAGACTGATGTCATTATTGTCTTTTAGGCTTGTCTGGAATTGTTCCTTAAGTCCCTGATATATTTTTTTTAGCATTCAGTATCTGTGATTTTTTATAATTAGATTGTGAGGTAAACTAACTAAATATATGATGGTTTCAAAAAGCAGAGTATTTGTCTTCATGCTAGGTAGATCTTGCAAAAAGTAATAAGCTGAGCTATAGAATAAATAGAAAACTTTAGTCCGAACATGTCAGTCTTAACTCACTCTTAAAATCTTGCAGTCTTTGTAGCAATGTTCTTTAAAATGCTTTTGAAGGAAAAAAACCCACACATTTGTTTCTCTCCTGAAAAAGTGTTGTTTTGTAATAAAATAAATTGCTATCACCCTGAAAGATTTTGAAAGACAAGCTTCAATATTATTGTCAGTGGTTTTGCTGTTTCAGTGAGCTTCATGCTTTGGGGATTGTTTGTTGATGGATACTTTACTGTTACGAGGATTTGACTTTCTGCTCATCGCTGTTAAATTGAAGATACTGTTTTATACAAATAACATCTTGCTAATTAACTCTATTTTCTCCAGTCAATTACAGTCAAATCAGGTTTACACAACTCCCATTTGATGTTGCTTTTTTTGAAACCTGTATTACTACAGCAGCCAATTTAGGGTGGGCTGTTTCCAAAACGTGAGAATATATAAGCTAACAAAAGGTTTCGTCTGTTAAGATATCGATTTCCAATCACATTTTTTTTTTTGTGTTGTTTGCTGTTCTGAAAGTCTACAATAAAGCATGAATTTTATACACTGCCTTGCCACTGCAACACCACAGGACTAGTGTCAAAACACATTGCTTTCAGTGAATTTGTTGAACTAGCGTGAACTCATAGATGCCATTGCTTAGCATAGATGATTGCCAGTTGACCTTGAGTGAACTCATGTGGCAGATCCCATGAGGTACCCTAAGTTTCTGAGAAAGGAAGAAGGCTGGCTTATGTTTCAGACATTTTGCTGAGGATTTGTAGACGAACTGTTGGGAAGTTATTTCTGCTGTATGGTTTTGAACCTGCAATGATGAATTCAGCAGGAGTCTTGACGCTCATTTAGCTGGAATCTCCATCTGTCTTCACTGTGGGGACACTGAGGCCATACACACTGGACCCCAGCAGACGATGTTTGACGTATGTCACGGGGTTGTTTTTTTATTTTTCAGATGAGCAGTGAAACCATAATGCAGAGAGAGAGAGACACATCAGTGCTTTGCTGAGATCTTAGTGTTACTACTAGACAAAATCTATTTCTCTACTGTAAAATGTGTCACAATGCTCTCTAACTTTGTTGTTGTGACGCGCCTTGTACAAGGTTATTATCTGTTGAGGTGATCCAAGGTCTTACTAAGGCCAAGAGGAATCTTACTCTCTTGGGGAGCTCAGTTTGCACTTAGCTGAATTATTTTATTCCTTCCAAGGTCCCAAAGAAACATTTTACACTTCCTCTGTACCTAAAATCACTTATAGTTAACGTACATATAAAATAGAATATGTACATATATGTATATATAAGAATCTTTACATATATATAAAAAACTTTAGAATGCTAGTTTCATAAGGTATAAGGATGTGTCAGTAAATTGAAATTCATAGTTACTTAATTCTTCAAATACATCAGTAATAACAGACCAAATATCTCCAACCTTACAGAAAATACATAAGAATTACATTTGTAGACCTGAAGTAGCTTTTAAATTTAAGTTCTTTATTCTGGTCTTTGAATTGTGAGTTTAGTTGTACCATCTTGGAGTAAATGGAAATGTTTATGTATCAGGTAATTTCACTGTATCTGTACTCATATGGCCTAGCCTGGAATAACATAATTTGATACGGTCTTACTATTTCTGCTATTAGAAAATTCAATGGGAGCATTTTGTTTGGTTAGTGGAAAGATTTTTTTCCAACATTAACATGATTTCTGTAACATATCTTACATTCATTCAAGGTAAAGCAGAGGCATTGAAAGAAATCATGTTTGCAATGGGACAGTCATTATCAAATCATTCTAAAAAAAAAAAGAATAATTATCTTTTCTGTCATTGATGATCTCAACTAGAGCTGGCTTAATCTTTCAAGTATGGGGTATACTAAGCATTATGCCTTACTTCTCAAACGTAGTTCATCTTTCCTTGACTATGTTTTTCGCTATGTATGAAAGATAGCAATCACTTGTTAAAAACCATAAAAGTCTTTTGTATTTTAAAATGCTAACAAATACTATTCCATAGCACCTCTTCAGCACAGGCTATACTTAGTATACAGAAAAATGAATACACTGTAGGTAAGGTTTGTGAGCAGAGTAAGGGTCAATTCACAAAATGTGATTTAGTCCTGATTCTTGGGTCTCCCCTCACAATCACATAAATGTGGAATGAGAAATATGAAATTCAACAGTTCAAAATCCAGATGCTGTGTGATATGAGCATTGTTAGCTTCATCTGTCATCTCTCGGAAGCTGGAGAGATGAAATTTGCTGTGCAGCTTTGATGAACAAATCAACATCAGCTGTGGGAAGAGATTTTTCTGGCTGAACACAAGAGATGCACCTGCCATGCTGAGTGGGAACAGTGGAGATGCTCTGCTTTGCTTGAACTGTCCTGAGTAGTAGTCAGCCAGCCAAAAACAACTTCCCTGGAGCCCAAGTAAAATCTGCAATGAGAAAAGTGAGTCCCTGTTAAATATACTCTTGTCTTTCTGTACTTGAGTTCTGGAAGCAAATTTTATATTTTTCTCCACAAGCTCCCTGGTAAGGTATATGGAGCATGTGACTGCTCAGTGATTTAGTGCATTTGGAAGTTTTGCTAAATTATCATTAATTCATATAACTTGGTTGGAAAAAAATATGCATGATAATGTTCTAGTGTGAAGTATATAGTAATTTTTATTTTCTTTTTTTCTCATAGTGGTTTTTCTTTCCTCATATAGTGATAGATGATAAAATCCAGTTATTAAGTTAGGAGCACTATTGTAAGAAAAGTATAGTTTGTTTTTAAATGTTTTGTCCTTTTACCAGTAAATTGAATTTTGGCAGTGAGAAAATTGACATTTTATGAAATTGAGGTTTAGCCAGATCTGATATGCTTACTGAATGAGACAGAAGAAATGCATTTACTGAATTAACTGTTGGACAGTTTATTTTCACACTATTTTTCAACAAGTATTTATTTAATTGTCAATAGGAGGTGAGGGACTAGATTTTTGGAAGGATTAATGTATAATAAGGTTGCGTTCTAGAATTATACTGAAAATTGCATTTAACATTTTGAATGTAAGGGAAATTCAAACAAAATATGTATGTATTAAAGCATGTGTTATATATAAGATATCATGAGTAAAACTATGTATAGTGCATTTATGATAAAAGGCTGCATATGAAGCTGTCAATTGTACAGTTCATCATCCTTTTAAAATGAAGACAAATATCAGAACCTTGATATGTAAACTTCCAACCTTTAGTACTTTATGAGATTATTCATTGGAATAATTCATTATTCCATCTGAGGATCAAATGTGTTGTATAGTCACAGCCCACATAATAAAACAAGACAACAAAAAATGTGGATTAAACTAGTGGTAGGTAAACCTCAAAAGCTTTGACAATTTAGTTTAAGTTGGAGAAAGAGAAAAAAAAAGGGAAATCGGAATAGCACCCAGGATCCACCAGAATCATTCAATTAGCTCGCATGAAGAATGAATTTGCACCCTAATATCTGCTGCTTTATTGTCATTTTTAGCAAATGCTCCCTATGGAAAAAGCCCTGACATAGCAGTGGTATTGTTTTATATGTTTCTTATAATCTGGATGCAGCAGAATATCTAATGTTTTTTGCAGTAGTCAAAATTTCAGCAAATCAATTCATAAATTTATCATCTCCTGGTAATTTTATTTCATGCAGTCTATAGACTATATAATACATATGCTTCAAAAATAAGACATCTGTTGCAAATTTACAAATGCGAGGTAGTTTGCCAAACTACCCAACAGAGACAGGAGCACACCTGCTCAAACCAGTTGGAAGTGTTACAAATGTATGAACTTGACCTGGGATTTATGAAGCAGCAACACTGATTTCATCATGCCAAAAAAATAGACAGAATCTCGGCTATGTAATCTGCAATTTATGGATCCACACATCTGTTGATTTCATATTCATCACCTATGCCAAGTAAATTATGTTTCTTTACAGAAACCCATATCAAAAAAATGGAAAGTTTATAAAAAGTCCCTCATGTTTTGATTTTTCAAAGTAGAACAAAAATCCCAGTAGCACATGGTAAATCACAATGAATTTGTTGAACAGGGTAGCATTATAGGAGAGAAAAATAGCAAGACAAGCTTGATAAATTAGAAAAACGCTGAAGCCAATAGAATTCAGTGTTGACTGAATTCCCATTGGATCAGGCTGTATATAAAGGACTCAGCCACAGTGGGGAATAGGATCACATCTAATCTAGTCTCTCATAATGGGACCTCCATTATGTGCTCTAATGAAAGATATGTCTATACAGAGTTCTGTAGGCAGATGAGAATTTGCTCTGCCAGTTTGCTAACCTGCCTGGAAGCAGTATGTGTCAGACAATGAACCTTAGCTAATGCACATTGTTTCTTATCACAGCTTATTAGCTCAGATTTGATGTTATCTAGTGTATCTATATTTCTGATTTGGAAGCGACTGGCTTCCATCTGGCTCCAACTGTGGACAGTGTTCAACTGCATCTGAGCTTGAAATGTTATGTAGACAAACTGTCAGCATTTCAGAAAGGGAGATAGGTGCTGTTACCACAAAAAAATAATCTTTGATTCCTTATTATCAAGCCATCCAAAGAGAAAAAAAGCCACAAGAAATTATATTTGAGTGATGAACACAACATGGTAAGTATTTCTAAAGAAGAAAATGTTTATGATAAATTTTCAAGAAGGAAAAACCAAAACTTTAGCAATATTTGTTTAGATTTGAAAGTGAGACGTCAGGCACAATATCTCATTACAAAACAGTGTTTATTGAACATCAAACGGCTTTTGTTTCACTCATTGCTTAGTGTGCTGGGTCTCTGGGTCTTCTGCATGAACTTAAAGGCTTGAAAATGGGGGTGGTGTTACAGGAAACTGCTTAATACTCATGCAGAGCCCTGAAAGAAATAGTATAGGTTTTTCTCCACCAGAACCATTTCTATGACAAATGTAGAGGGTATACGTAGGGATTCACAACTATGAAGATTTTCTTATTCATGAGCCAGGCCGTGAGGACATGACAATCATCTGGTATACTATTCTCCTAAGGCAGCTCAACTCTCTTGGGGCGAATCCACAAGGACGAGGCATTGGTGCAACTTAGCTGGCACGATATCTCCAAGGGACAATACAATGTTTTTGCTTAACATGAAGTAAAAATGGTAACATTCAACAAACATAATAAAAAAGCTAATGACACTGATAGGATTTAGCAAAGCAACCAAATAAATATAGCTCATGATTTCTACTACTTGTCATTTCTTTTTTTTTTTGAAAGATGTATGCACGTTTCAAGTAAAAGTAAATTCTTCTCTTCCCAGATGATTGCATCATGCCTCCTTGTACATAGAGCTAATGGGCATTCATGCCAGAGTTCAGACATACATGCACAAAAAAAACCCAAACCCCAATTCTTTAGTCTACAGTCTGCAACTAGCCCACATCACATATAGAATATCTTACTAATTTGCCTTTTTACTTCAAAAACATTCCAGTCTCATTCTGCAACAGAATGAACAGGTGGAATGATGTAGTACAGAAAAGCAACAGTAAACTCAGATGAAATAATCCAAGAAAGTGATAAAGCATTAAAAAGTATCGTAACTGGGAGTTAGTCCTCAGGAGAACAGTGGGGTTTATGGAAGCTAGAAAAATATAAAAATATAAAATATGATCAATTTAAAGGGAAAAGAAAAATGATATTAACAGTTAAGGTGTTTCAGAAACATTTTTATATTTTCCTCATTTTTTTAGTCTTGATGCCCCTTTCATGAGAAATTAAATGCTTCAATCGGTTATCATAAGTTAACCTTGATTACTCCTCATTTCACATCACCCGGTGTTCTTCAATCAGCTGAGTGTGAGATGTGCATGAGAGAGAGGAATGGGAGCAATGTAAGAAGGCAAATGGACAAAATGAGAGAAAATAAATATATTGTTGTATACATTTCTATGGTAATGACAAGAAAGAAGGAACTGGAACTCTGTTTCTTTTTTTTTTATTAGAGGAAAACATTATTGTGGATGAAAAGCTAGATATAAGCTAGCAGTATGTGTTTGCAGCTCAGACAGCCAATGGCATCCTGAGCTGCATCAAAAGAATTGTAACTATCAGGACAAGGCAGGTGATTCTCCCCCCACTCCACTGTCATGAGACTCCACCAGGAGTACTATGTCCAGCTGTGGTGCTGCCAGCATAAGACAGCGTAATACAGACATGGGCCTGCTCAAGTGGCTCTAGAGGAGGATCCACTCAGGGGGCTGGAGCACCTCTCCTGTGAGGACAGGCGGAGAGTTGGAGTTGTTTAGTCTGGAGAGGGGAAGGCTCCAGGGAGACCTTATAGTGGCCTTTCAGTACCTAAAGGGGGCCTACAGGAAAGATGGAGAGGGGCTCTTTATCACAGAGCATAGTGATAGGATGAGGGGTAATGTTTTTTAACTGTGAGAAAGTAGATTTAGATTAGATAATAGGAAGAAATTTATTGCTATTGTGGTAGTGAAACACTGGAATAGGTTGCCCAGGGAGGTAGTAGATGCCCCATCCCTGGAAATGTTCAAGGTCAGGTTAGTCAGGGCTCTGAGTACCCTGTTGTAGTTAAACATGTCCCTGCTTACTGCAGAGGGTTGAACTAGATAACCTTTAAAGGTCGCTTCCAACTCAAATTCTTCTATGATTCTATGATCATATTAACAAGCAGAAAATATTGCAAGAAGAACTCTTTATGATGTCTTTGTCATGTGAACGCAGATTTGGAATCATTGGGGTGTGCAAATTTCTGCAGAAGAGGATAAAAACGGAGGTTGTGTTTCTTCACCAAGTACTAAGGGGACAAGGTAGAGAGCAGAGTCATCTGTTTCCAAGGACAGCTAGCAGTATAAGGAATATTCCCTGGTATTCCTATTGTTGGCCATAAATGCAGTTCTAGCTTAATATAAATCGTCTTCTAATATACTGGCGTCTGGTTATATATAATCTTTTAGTGCTTTTTGCATTGCCTCTGGGAAGTAACCTTTGGACACGAATGAATACCTCGGGTTTAGACATTTCTGAAAGCAGATTCATAGTGATTAAAGAACTGTAACTATATTACATGTCTGAGTCAGGTTTATTTTGCCTTCTTCAATCTAATCAGGGTGCTATAATTGAAATATGACAAACTGAATAATATTGTCTTTGCTGAACTGAGTTGCTGCTCTATTATCATTGGGATTTCCTGGTTTTAAGCAGCTACGCTTTTGTGACTTTATCAGTGCATTAGCACTATTTTGGTTCTTGCTTTTTTTCTTTCAGTTCTATTTATTTTATTTCTAACACTTTCAATTTTTCAGGTGGTGTTCAAAAAGCCTATTAAAGACAAGATTTCAATAAGTTCCTTTAATATAGAAGTCAGTTTTGAAACATTGCTACTAGTTCTCTCTGCTATAAAATCTTTATGCTTTTCTTTCTGGCTTTTTAAATTGTGTCTTCCCTTTCTCAAACCCTTGAAGGAACCAAATATTTCTAAAGGATTGAGTCCTTTTCCTGACGAAAAATAAACAAGTGACTTGAAGTTCTGTTTATGAATTTTGTCTGTCTTAAGAGTTACAATTTTTTTCTTCTCATTTCTCTGATTCATCAGTTTTCAGTGCAATCAATTGTAAATGCTGCTACTGCACTTAGGTAATGTTGCTGCTCATCTGGATTATGATTTTCTGTGATGATGACTGCATACAATCTTACGTTTGTTCATTGCATGAGTCTTATTTCTTGCTCTTAGTGCCAGTTTGTGACTAAAAGCCTCTCAATTAGTTACTCTTTCATGCTCTTAGGTCATCTGATGTGTGGCACAAGCTCAGAACAGATGACCCGTTTCTTATTACTAAGTATTTAAATTATATGAATAAGCTTCTTCTATATTTTAAGTAATCCTCTCTCATGAGATGTAACAAGTGCTCTGACAATGAACTAATATCAACTAATTCAAATAAGAGAGAGAACAATATATTTTTTGTGTATTGGCTAGACAACTATAAGAATTTTATGCACCATATTTCACCAAAAAAAAAGAAAAAAAAAGATGCTTTACATTTTGGCACTCTGAAGTAGTACAGCTACAAAAGTTAAGAGAACATAAAAGCTAAAGGTATCTAAATGAAGAGGAGAAAAGAATTTTTCAATTAAGAACTGAATATAAATTTGAATTTACTGTAGGGTTTATTTAATTGAGAGGGAGGAGATGCCACAGACTCTCCATGTCCTCTCGCTTGTTGTGTAGTGATGCTTGCACTGCATTATTTTTTGGCAACACTAGGATTCCCTCTGGGCTGCAGAAAAATCCCAAGTATTACTGAGGAGAAAAAGGAGAGCACTAAAGCATCTCCCCAACTTAGACATTGATCCAAACCACCCCAGCATGTTAGGCCCTTGAGGGGGATGTAAAGAGATGTCCCTTCTTTCCATTATATAGTGGATTCAAGTCTGCAGTAGATAGGCATTCAATAAACTCTTTGAAAGAAAGACATATAGTATGAGCAAAAATATCTTACTGGTGAAGTGATAACATAAAATTGAGACAAAATATGACACAAGAATAAATCAAAAATAGAAAGATAACATGACTAAAGCAGCTTGCATTAGCACGAGTGTTTGCCATACTGTTACAGTGCCCTGACTACAGTGATAAAGGATGAGATGCAGCTCTTATTTTGTACCTATTGGGCTGATGCTGTAAACACTTTTAAGATAGCCGCTGATGCAACCGCTGGGAGCCATCCCTTTTCTCAGCCATTAACTCCCTATTGCTGATTGAGACAGACTGAAGATAACTTCATTAATGTTGTAAATACGTTCTGCTCTTTAGAGCCTACTTAGTACTAGACTGAAATATGAGCTGGAGAGAAAAAAGTTCAATCAAGACTCACCACAATGTCAAGCTAATCAAGTTTACAGCCTTCTTCTGATAAGTGAGCTAGGGAATGGAAAATAACTTTGGTGTGATCTAGTAATATTTTTGTTGTTGTTGTTGAGGCGGAAATATTCCCTGTTGTCCAGTGATGTGTCCATGTATTTATAGGAACAGAGTAGAAACAGCAAAACAAATGATATGAGCCCTGTGTTTACCTCCATTGCAGATAGGCAATGCATAGTGAATACTATCAAAAAACCATAGTTCCCCCTAATGCTGCTTTCTAGGTGTGTTTTTGACAAACAGAACATCAACTGCTCCATGATATGGAGAACATGGCATTCAATTTGTACCACCCAGGGCTTCTGAGCATCTTCAGATTTCTTATTAGTGCTCACCTTACACAGAAGTCAGTAGTAAACTTGTGAAATACAGAGTGATGATGGCATAATTTATGTTTGACATACTTTTATTTCAAAGTTGTTTCTACATTTAATTCTGAACATTTAAACAAGTCCTGCTAAAGCTGTAAGATGTACTAAATTGGATTCAGAAGTCGTGATTTAATATCTAAATAGTCTAAGCATAGTATGATATGAAGTGTACCTGATATATTTTCATTCTCTAGCGATATCTGCTGACTTTAGTTTGTTTAGTCTTTGGTTCAAAAAGAATAATTGTTCGGAACCTCATCTTATAATGTCAGAAGTCTTCCATTATTATCTTCAGCTTCTTCTCCACGTTAAGATCTAACGATTTCTGAAAAGCATTAGTTCAGTCTCTTCTTTAAAAAGTGTGGTGGATTTAACCTTGGACTGCTACCAGATGCCCATCCAGCTGTTCTCTCACTCCTAATCCTCAACTGGACGGGGGAGAAAGTAACATGAAAAACTGATGGTGAGTCATGATAAAGACAGGCAGATCACATACCTGCTGCTATCAGAGACAAAAGAGATTTGACTTGGGGAAATTAATTTTTTAGGTTTGTTTTTTTTTTTTCCAATTAGAGTAAGTTGGTGAGATGCAAATACAAATCTGAATTTGATGTAGCACCAAGAGTCTTCTAAAATTATCACTTCATAGACATAATGATGGAGTAAGTAACAGCCCAGACTTTTCATTAAAGTCTGGAAGAGAAAAATCAGCAACAGCTTGGTACACTTATAACACATTGATTTTTGGCCTAATTATGGATGAATTTACTACCATTCAGTAAATGTTAATCAAGTATCACTTGGATTTTTTCTGATGTGTATGTTAATCTAAATATTTGCTTCTGCAATCATTCTACTGTTTTTAATGAAGTAGCCCAAACACATTTATTCAGACTATTTCATTTGTAATGTCTCCCTTCTATGCCTTGCATCTGCCTGTAGCTCACTTTGGGAGGTTTGTTTGAGGATATATTTGTACTGAAAAACCTCAGCAGTTGTTCCAAGAGCTGATTCAAGACTATCCTAGTTCCTCTTTATGGATCTTTCTCTGGTTTTCTATTTTCTGACTTATTCTCATTTTCTCCCTATGATTTGAGTAGATGTGTACATTATGAATTTGAGTGCTTGGAACTTACCCAGCAAGACTCTGACAAAGTTTAGAATCTCTCCTTCATCATTTTGATTACAGCTTCTACAGCTTACAACATTGGGGGTAAATAATGCCCTGAATTATTTCCTACACTATTCCGTGACATATGACAAAATGCAGGACCAGTAGAAACTTATTCTCTTCTCGTGGAGTAAAGTGTTCATTTTGACTTTAACACATTTTCACCAAGACAGCTGCCTAAATCTCTTGTCCAGAAGTCATTAAAAAATGAGTATTCTATTTATCCACAATGGAAAGGAATTATTTTGTCAGATGCAACACGAACAACAATATTAACATTTCTATAATCTTAAAAAAATCGTTCTCCAGATATTGTTTTATGCCTTCTTGCACATCTGCCGCATTAAGCTTGATAGATTACTTTAAAAGAGAGTGCATTTTCTTCCTGAATTAGATTGTTCCATTCATAGGCTGAACTGAGATGATGGACACAATACATGGTAAAATATGTTCTAATTTTTAGTCAGAATAACTTGATAACTAGCAGATGCTTCACATATGAAACTGTTAGGGATCTGTCTCAATAGGGAAATGTATGTATATTTGCAACTTTATGTGCCAAGGAACTTCAACATTATGTTGATTCAGGACCTTCTAGAGGAACTCAAAAGGAAAAAAACAGCTAGCAGTTCAGGACAGATGATTTAGGTACCGTATACTTCATGCTATTTTAAAGAAAGATCACACCTGTTTCCTTTAGACAATCACACTGAGATTTCAAAAACTCACGATCGCTTCCAAGAATTATATACAGGAATATGCATGGTGGATTTTACATACAATAAATGCTGTATATCAAAATTTAGCTTAAAGTCGTGCAAAGAGAACCTTCATAACTGCTTCACTGCAGTGTAGCACCTGACATTAAAAATGAAATGAGAGAATACAGCAATGTCATTTTTCAGTTCTTTAGATAAAAATGAACACTCATTTGCTAAAATGTCATAAAAACCACTTACCTCATGTTTAGTTTGAGGAGAAAAAGAAATAGTTAAGGTTTGAATCACAAGTGAGGTAGTACATAAACTCTGATTGTTTTTGTACTTATATGACTGGTAGTTTTAAAGTATAAACTCTTAAGGATTATCGTATTTAATCAAATTAGGGGAAAAATAGTAAGTGAGCTCAGAGGTAGTTGTAGTTCCTAGGAGTCAAGCAATCAAATGTAAATGATAGCAAATCCTTTTCAGCTAAAGGAATCAAAGTTTTAAGAAATATTAACTCAATCTTTTCTGTAAACTAGAGCGAGGTTACGCTATTTTAAAGAAATAATTTTTGAACAATTTAATCCACTTATTCCTGTGAATGAACCTATGATTCATAATGGTTTGAAACAAAACTACTTTGGAACAGAAATTGTTTATTCATATTCATTTTTCATATTACTTCATTTTATTTGTTCGATATGTTGAAATCATGTGGTCCTGTTTATGCGTGGCAATTTGCTGAAGCATTCTAAATGAGAATAACTATCTATGAATAGCTAATATTTCCATTTGCATATCAATGTGGTTATTTGTACAGAATAGAGCTGTTCTCCCTGCGTTTAGGGAAAAAAAAAGATTGTACTTATTAGTGTCTTAAGTATACCTGTCAATTAATGAGGCATATAAATGACTCAAAAGCACAGAAATCTGCATTGCCTTTTAATTAACAACTGATCTAGAAGCAGGGTAAGAAGACATGAGACTTCTCCCCTCAGTTTCCTTTTTGCCATTGTTTCCATGTTTGAGATTGAGTAGTTCACAGAGGAGCAGAACAACTTGCTACGGTCATATCAGAAATGGGTATTTCTGAGCATTTTTGCAGTTCCCCCATCTGCCTTGCTTAGCCATTTAAGATGTCCCTTCTTGTGGGTTGTGGACAGGGATGACAGCTTGAGCTATCTGTGTCACTGGAAACCCTGGAAGTTTCCTTCCTTGAGGCTGTACCACAGAGAAGCAAAAATAATAATAAAAAAGAGGTCTGTGAGTTGACTGTTACTCTAAGTTCAGTAGAACGAAACTAGAATTAAGAGCTTCCAGCATAGCTTGCATTTACAGAAATAGAATGAATATTCAAAGACGTGAATTTTTTTTTTTTGTTATACCTTGCAAGTACTCACTTGGGAGTTCTTTTGCCTGCTGTGGTGTTGGATAGCAATGGATGTGATGCCTCGCTGGGTACAGAAAGGCTGACTCATTTGTGAACCACAGGCTTCCTCAGGAACAAATTCTCATGAGATTATCCTTGCCTCATCTTAATCTGTATTTGGAACGAGGTAAGGATAGTCTTGTCAGAAAAAATCTTGCCCCTCATTTTTGTACTATATGCCTTTTTAAAGTTGTGAGTACATATACTTACAGGCATAGCAGCTATGAGAAAAGAAAATAGTACATGATATCAGTGGAATTATTGTATTGGTAGATAACAAGGAAATTGATTTCACAATTAACCTGCTACACTATATTTCAAAGAACTTGGATTTCACATAATTCCACATACAATTATTTACAAGGGCAGTAGACTTCAAAAAGTCCTTTCTATCCATAGGTATACGATGTTGTCCACGAGACAATTATAATGGTGAAATACAAAGGAGATGGCAATAAGCTTTGAATGTTCATATTTGGTTACAAAAATTGTAAAATTTCAAATTATATGGCCTTGAAAAGCTACAAATTTATACCAATGAAAAAATAAACTTACTGAGATAAAACTTGCATTTGCACCTAAAAATCAGTTTAATATTTAACAGATTAAAATAGGATACATTACTTTTAAAACACAGTCTAAATAAAACCATGCTAAGAATGACTTCAAGTGCTTTTCCATTTACTCTACAAAGTGCCATGGCAAAATTCATAAGATATGTTCTATTTCAAGTAACTTTTACTCTTAATAAACCAACCTGGGAATAAGAAATCCTCATAGAGTTATTATGGATGCTTAGGATCTTGAAAAGATTACCCCATAATTACTAAGCTTACAAATTATGCCTTCATGATTAGAAGTAGATTGACCTTTGCTAGAATGGGGGTTTTATCATTGTTATGAATAGTGTCATGTACTTTGCCTTGAAAGCAATATAGTTATATTGCTACTGTATCAAAAAGAACAAAGGAACAGCATACAAGTGTACATGTAGACACACATGCGTACTATGCTATGTATGTAGCGTATACACTAGTTATCAACCTTGTTCTCTTTCCAAAATGCATCGTTCAAGGAACTACAAGGCAAAACTAGTATGAATTCTAACAGTCCCTTTCATTGGCTGGAAAAAATAGAGAAAAACAGAGGTGTGTAATAGTAGATAGACGACATTTCTGGACAACACTTCTGGAGGAACTTAGACCATGCATCTGTTGTGTTTATCCTATCTCCAAGGAAATCATGAAATGGTTTCCGGTTGGGTGCAGTTTATTTTTCTTTTTACCCTCTCAAAAGTCAAAGTCAATCTTAGTCCTAGAACTTGTGGAGTTTTTTTCCACATAACACTTCTCCTCTTTAAGAAAAACATATTTTGATCTGATTATTTCTAGACTATTTGGGATCTATTGTCCACCTAGTTTTTGAAGTTGTACCTTGAGAATTTTTGAGATTTTTCAGGTCTCAATGTCTCACTTCTTGAACTACGTAATGACCCTTTTCTGGGATATGCTCTCTCTTAGCTGTTCTTTGTTCATCTTCACTAGCTGCCTAGGCATTTTCCATGTTAGAAAGATTAATTTCTACCGGAGAACTTTTAATTTCTGTTACATTTAAGCAGTCTACTTCTTTCTGCCAGCCAGATCTCACCATCACTGCAGAAAGTTAAGCCCTGTGCTCGATTTCTTCTCTCATTTCTTAAGCACAGGTTATGCTTGAGCACAACAAACTGAAGACAGCCTTACTTTAGTTTTTAAGGAGACAGAATACTGATTAAAACAAGTGATTAAAATTCCTGAGATTCAAATGCACTGTGCAGGAATTAGTTTAAACCTGTGGATGAGGAGTACAGAAGCACCATAGATGGATTAGACTAAAATATTTAATTACAGGAATATGCTAATAACGCCTGCAGAGTCAGTCACTGTGGCTTAGCTGACAAGTGGATTTTGATTAACCTGTAGATAGGTGGATATTTTGGTTTGATGTCCGTTAACTAGAGCTAAGTAAATATTCAGAAATGTACACATGGTTCAGCTTCTCTGGAAACACATATTTTGAAGAAAGTATGTGGTTTTTTTCTGTTTAGTTTCTGTAAATTGTTGTTAGTTATGAATGATATTTCTGAAGAAGTTAAATTCTGGTATAAGGAGCAAAAAAAACAAACTAATTTTTTATACTGGAATGGGTGGATTCATCTGTACATTTGCAGTATTTGTACAGTAACATTAAAGCTTTCCAGACATGCCTAGAATGCTGGGTGAAACCACAAAAAAGTGGCTAAAAAATATGATCTTTGCTGGGAGAAAAAACAATAGAAGAAGATTACAAGGATGCTGGGAATCACTGCAAGTGGTAGTAAGGAACAATCTGTATCATAGGAGCAGTAAGAAGAATGACAAAACTCCACTGAATTGTAAGTAACAAAATCACAAGAGCACAAGTTACCTATGCTACAAATACTATACCAAGTAATTACTGCACATAATAATTGTTGCACATTTTTTTCTATTAAAAGAATAGATGAACTTCTGCAGTGATATCTAGCTAAATAAGTCTCTGTATATCAAAAACAGTATATGAAAAGTGTCATAATAATAAAAAACTACTGCTTTACAAGTAAATAAAGGATTACAAGAAATGAAGTGTCATATAGAAAGCTGTAAAAGGAAAGGAAATCAAGTTTGCAAACCGTACAGGGCCAAATGTGGATATATTACAGGTACCTTAATGGAGCATGATTAATATCAAAACCACAAAGGACAGCTTTAAAACAGTTTTTTGGGCAGATTCCTTTCTCTCTTCAGTGGCTTCACTTTGAAAAGACAAAAGCTACATCATCTTTAACCAAATGCTTTTAGAAAAGGCAAGGGGAGAGGAATAAGTTTTCCAAACTGTGAGCAATACAATTCTTTCTGTAACCTATATCCTATAATTTTAATTATGTTATGTAGTTTTCAGGGATGCACAAAATACTACAAAATATATTCTGGCCAAATGGGCATAGCAGAAGTTCATTCAGGAATGACAAATCCTAGTCCCATTGTACTGTCAAAAATATTTATACAAGTGAACTAGGCAGAATGTTGCTTTAATTTACATAGTTAATAAATTAGAAGAATCTGCTGGTAAATTGTTTTCTGTTTTATACAACATGCATTATATGCTTCTATTTATCACCTACAGTAAAACTAAACATGACATAAAAAGAAAGAAAAAACATTTTATTTTTAGAATTTTATTGCTGCATTTCATTTAATTGTGGGGGTTTTTTTAATTCAACTCCATCATCCGTCATTCAGCAGTTGTGCCTCCTACTTTAGAAATGTGTTGCTTCTTGTCCAGATATTTGGTAAGGAAGAAATTTATCTATCTTCTATAAATTTATAATCAGATCTTGAAAAGCCTAACTTCTAGGCATGTAGAATGAGATTCTGAACAGATGTCTTCAGTGTTTAAAAGTCTTCAAGCTCAGGGGGAAGGAAGCAAATACTTTCTGCAGCAAACATGATCTGGGAGGTACAGAAAAATTGGATAGAGGTGTACATGTGAAGCCTGAATTTTTCACAGAAATAAAAGCTAGCTCCAGAGAAAAGACGGAATTATGTCACAAGTGCTACTTGTCAATAACTGACATGCTTTTGTGTAAGTGCAAAAACAGAGAAACAAAGATGATTCAGTGCTACGTATACTGACTTCTATCAATTGTACCAGTTGTCAGCCTCAAACAGCAGCACATTAAATGAGGAAGATCATGCACTGGCTTGCACAGATGTATAATGCAAATAAACCTATTGGTTTTGAAATAATTTACCTGTGAGTAAGTATGGCAAAGTTCAAGTAAAATACAAAATGATACAGACTGCAAAATTAAATTTTACTTGTAAATTTATTGTCTTGTGCGTTCATAAAAGACACTGAATATGTGTATGTAAAATTTTGGATCTGCCTTAAAAATCCAGTTATTACAGCCCATCTGCTTCAAAACATGTTCTGTACAATAGAAACAATGAACTCTAATTGATTTTTTTTATTTATTTTTTTTCTGCAGTAAGTGAGAAGGCCTACTAGAAACGATGGAATCAGTGCTTTATGAGAGGTGGCTGTAATGCCTCTATTATGTAAGAGCAGAGCTGGCCAACAGGCACAGCCAAGGCACACCTTGGCTTCCCAATACACCACCACTGTGGCTATCCAGCTGCAAAAGTATTTCAGACCATTGTTTCCCTGGGAGCACATGCCAGATTCAAAATGCTTGGAAATGCATTAGGGGCCACTGCTGGATAGAGTTCTATGAGCAGTTTTGCATGTTAAACCTATTAACTTGAAGATGTGGAAGACAAAGCTCGTGTCACACTGAAGTGTTAACACAAGAGGGAGAAATAGGTTGTATCTCATGAAAAGCAAAAAGCACAAAACCACATGAGTGTAAGTCAGCTATTGATACATTCAGAGTTGAAATCAGAGAATTTCTGCAACATCTTCAGAGTTAGAGTCCTCTTTTCCCTTTCTCTTGAAGATGATACAGGGAGACAGTCACAGATTGATGAGCCAAGGCCAATGGGATGAGTTGCAACAAGGCTAAATGCTGGGTCCTGTCCTTGGGTCACAACAAACTCATGAAATTCTACCATCTTGGAGAAGAGTGGTCGGAAAGTTGCCTGACAGAAAAGGACCTGGGGCTGTTGGTTATTTGGATGAATATGAGCCAGCAGTGTGCCCAGGTGGCCAAGAAGGCCAAAAACATCCTGGCCTGTATCAGAAATATTGTGGCTAGCAGGACTAGGGAAGTGATTGTCCCCACCAGGAACTGGTGAGGCTGCACCTCAAACACTGTGTTCAGTTTTGGGCCCCTTCCTACAAGAATGACATTAAGGTGCTCAAGCATGGTCAAAGAAGGGCAATGAAGCTGGTGAAGGGTCTAAAGCACAAGTCTTATGAAGAACAGTTGAGGGAACTAGGGTTGCTTAGCCTGGAGAGAAGAAGGCTAACGGGAGACTATATCTCTCTCTACAACTACCTGAAAGGAGATGTTTAGCAAATGTGTAGATGTGGTCCTTTGGGATATGATTTAGTGGTGGACTTGACAGTATTTGTGGTTGAACTCAATGATCTTAAAGGTCTTTTCCAACCTAAATAAGTATATAATTCTATGATTCTATATGGAAGAAAAGCTTGTGTTCAGAAGTCTAATTACTGTACCAAATAAGGTCATTTTAACCCTCTGGATCTGCTTCAGATCTCATCCCATCCACCATAGGACTTCCTTAGATCTGTCATTGTCCTTATCCTCAAGTAAATGAAGCTATCCAATTTGGTCATCCTGGTGCCATCTACCTTGTCATTTCACTCCCTCCCATATAAAACCTTTTTTTCCCTGTCCTGACAAACAGCTTGATTCATTTTCCAGTTCTAAGGAGAGCTTAAGCTCGACTTTTCACACTGTCATTTCATGACTGATGGAATCAACACATGTGGGCTGTTGATATCCCTGCCATACATCTCTGTCTTGAATCATTGTGGCATTGTAACTTCACCTGAGGTTTCAGTGAAGTGCAGGGGAAGAGTGGCACAGAATTGGAAGGAATACTTAGCTACTTTAAACTGCAGCTTTCAGGTGAACTAATTAAGAAAGTTATTATGTGGAGTGATGATCTGTAATATGATGAGGTGGGGCTATACAATCCAGTCTTTGCAGAGTTCTTTTTATGTAGGGAAAAAAAACAACCCCAAACCAACAAAAACCACAAGAAAAATAAACAATTCCTCAAAATAAAACCAGACCTGGAAACCTTCTTACAAAACTTTGTGATTGCATTTCCCCTCCTACACATTTTTTCATGTCTATATGAAGTTATGAGGAATGTGCTTAACTGTAATATAATTTCATAGCTATCCCTTCATTTTTGCTGTTTTCCAATTTGGATTGCACATTAAAGCTAACAGCTTCAATTCTCTCTCTCTGAGCAGTTTTGCATCTAACATAAACTTGAACTTGAAAGTACGGGAAGATCTGTCAAGTTTATTGGTTTTTGTTCACTCTGGATTGTGCCCGTGTTAAACATAAAATGAGAATTGCCCAAGCTAAATATAAAATGAGAATTAAGGCCATTTAATCCAAGGAAGAAATGCCAAGGAATTTGTAACAGACTGTTTGTGTGGTCTAGAAAATAGATTAGTTGAAGCGCTTTCTTCTCTTGTACTTCCTAGTATTTTAAAAGACTAATTTGTCAGCAGTAAAGATCAATATACCCTAGTAAACACATTTACTAATCCTCATGATACTGATGTGGATATCTGCATTATGTATGATGATATCTTTCAAAAAATATCTGTTTATCTTTTATTGAAGTGAGAAGAGTTTTAGCTCTCTTTATCCTAGCTGATAGGTATAGTCTGAATTATAACAAGGGCTTTAAATTTTTCTCAGTTATTATCTACAGTAGTATCGTAAATCTTCCCGGTATTGATTAGTTTCACAGAGCTGGGTTTACCTTCGGTGGCGAAGTGAGCTGTGAAAGGAGTTAGGAGCAGTTTTCAAGATAATACTGTAATTACTGTGTATATAATCAGATGCTGGATACTTTTCAAATGTACTTTAAGGAACCAGATTAAAAAGGGGGACTGCATGGACAGAGAAGCTATTTACTGTTTTAAATATAGGATGAACACAAACATAATCGGTGCTGCAAATAAAACTTCTTCAATTTATAGATTTTCAATGTAAAATAAGTGATTTACTTCTTTTGTTTTATATACTTGTTTCTTTGCTTCATACACTTTCTGTGCAAACTAAGTTATATCTGTACAGCATTATAATGAAAATTCCCAGAAATCGATATCTGGAGAATAGTAACCTCTGCAGTCTCACCTAAGAATATTGGTCTAAATATATCCTGCTGTTAGATTGTTTTCTTTTCCTTTAGGGTTTTACATATATTGCTATCTATAATTAACTAGAGCCTGTCTGGATTTTTAATTCTCAAGTTAACAGGGAACTAAAATGTAGGGGTCACCAGGTCAATATAGACAGCAAGAATTCAACTCCGTATTTGGAGAATACCAGGGCGCCTAAATCTTCTGAGTAGATTTTCTGTGAGTAAAAGGGTGACGCTATGTGGTTTTTTTACTTTCAAAGAGTCATTGAGGAAAAAAAAAGCAAGTGAAGACACTTGAAGAGAGAACGGAACTGTTTCTACTATAGGCCAGTTAGTGAATTCCAGTGTTCAGTAAAACACGCTATTTCGTGGGTTTATGTGAAAAATCTTCAACCATGCGACAACTGAGAGACAGTGTTGTGACGTCTTCTCTTGCAAGTAAGAGGCAGCAGGCTGTAAAGGGCAATATAGAAAACCCCAGCATAGTTGTATACCATGAATACCTTTCTAGAATGTGAATATCTCCTGCTTGTTGAACTATTCCATTAACACAATGGAATCAAGATGCATTTTGAATTCATCCTTTCAAAATGAAATGTTAGGTATGACAGAACACAATCACACGCTGTGCATTTTTGCCACTCAAAAGATCTGGTGACTGTATCAGTACTGGAACCCCAATGAGTGTGACAGAGCTTTCTAGGAACCAAAAAGAAAGCAACAATAACAACAACAAAACACCAGGAAAAAGATTAGGACATTTCAGCAACTCCCAAATGCTTTTTTTTGCTTCTACGGAATAATCATTCAGGTAGCTGCCGGGTTCAGGATACTTGTCCAAAAATCCTGCATTTTAATGGATACTGGGGATCAGATCCCAAGTAGGTATAAAACAGCAGCTCTCTAATGGCATAGGCCATTTCTGCTAACAAACATCTGGGATGATAGCTGAGTTCTCATGAATACATGAGTTTATAATTTTAAGAATTAAGTTGCTAACTATTCCTGAAATAAGCTTGAGAAACATTTTTATTTATCCTTCTGCCTAGACATTTCTTTGTGCCTACTAAAACATAAATTTGCATACCAGTAATAAGAAAATTAATGTAGTGGAGGTTGAATTGATATTCATCCAGAACTGATATTCATGTCAGCAAAAATATGCATGTTTGTACCTTCAGGTTCCATAGAATGAAAACTTTGATAGGAAAGCATTATTAAAACTGCCTTTGTTATGACTGTAAATGTGATCTTATTTCTCTCTAATACTGTATGCAGAGGTAACTCTTCAAGTGACTCTTGAAATTACTGAGATGCATAGCTGAAACTAAAACATTTGCATCTGCTTTTGTTGTGCAGATTTGATCAGCAGTAGAAATCTAAGCACTGTATTAGCAATGACATATGATGCCAATGGAAAGAGAAAACATATAAGAAAAGGCTAATAATAACTGCTAATATGTGCTTATAATTATGCTTTCAATTCAGTTTTCAGTTCTCATAATATGGACTGTCTACAGAAAGTGAAAGTGAGTGTCTCCTTTGTAACATTTATTGTTAGACAAGAGCAAAACAGAAAGAGAAGAAAAAAAATAGGGAAAAAAATTCAGTGTTTCTTCTTTCAGAGGGAGGAACTGGGGCATATGAACTGTCTGCTAAAGTGACTAAAATTGTGAAAAACTAGAAAAAAAATGAACCTCTGTCTCCTGAGGGAGACTTAGATAATATACCAGATTTTGTAATATTTTATAAACTGTCTCATTAAAATTGTGCCAGCCTTAAGGATGAATTTCTATAATAAAATGTGATATCCTCTAATAAAGTAGCAAAACCCTTGCTGCCTTTTTGTGGAACAGAAGAAATTTTGAGTAAAAGGGACTGTTCTAATGACCTATAAGAGCCATTGTGGTCTTAATGCATGCATTTGTTAGGAAGTGATTATCAGACTTTCAGTGTGAAGCTAAAAGGAGTAAATTTTTAACTAACTAGATTTTAGCTCGTATAAAAGTATGCAAACTTAAATTGTGATGGACCTTAAGAATTCATTGCCTAAATCTGTCTCTCTTGAGATAACAGTGCCTGAGTTTTATCTTTTTTATTAATTTACATATGATGGCCTCTGAATGACTTGAGTTTTCTCAATTTATTTGTATATTTCCATGGAAAGAAGAGGAAGAAAATCAGCTAGAGTACAAACTATGAATCAGCAGATTTGTCTCTGGCATTCTTAGAAATAAGATTTTGATTTTTTCCTCACAATTGGTTTAACTGAGACTTAGTCCCAGAAAACACATCCTATGAAGACTGCCACTTGCCGAGAGATATATCATTGTCATTATCTTTATTCTCCCATCAATAATCAGCTATGCCCTGCCACACTCCTACCCACACTATAACCTGTTTTGAGGGCTTTGAATAAATTAGTCTTCCACTCCATCATAATCTTTCAAAACAAATTAGTTCCAAGGTTTCTGGGTTGTGACATGGGTTTCCCAGTTAATACATTCTTGAGTTCTCACTAGATTAATTCTATATATATTCTAAAACGGGACTTCAGGTATTCATCTAGCAATAGCTTTTACATTGCCTTTTCCTTTGTCTGAAACCAGGTCTTTATTTAAACTAAGAACTTCTGCATTACGTTATTTAAATCTTTACCGTTTTATGAAATAAATTAATTCTGATCTATCCTCCTGCCTTTGAGTTAATGAATTGACAGTTCTTCTCAATTTCCAGCAACTCTCTGACAGAGATACACATTTAAAGATAGTAAACTTAGTTCCTCAATGACATATAGCAAAGAATTTTCAAAATAGAAATTTGCTCGTGTGTCTGTTTGCATATATTAGTCTCTCTCAAAAAGTACACCACAGTGCCTCCTGCACAGAACACAGAGAGAGTCTTTATTCTGACATCCTACTTGCTGTGCTTTATGGGAAATGGTTAAAAGAAAAACTGTCTCCTGTCATAAAACCAGTGTAGGTGTTTGTAAGTTTTTTTTTCTATGTCCACTGGTTTCAATTTTGGACTTTATTGAATATTTTGTCAAAAAAAAAAGTGCTGCACTAATAATTATCAGGTCAAATGCAAATTTTGTCAGCAGTTGATACGTGTGTATTTTAGGTTACAAAGTAAAGCTCAATTTTCATTTCCATGATGGCTCACTATTATCCTCCCTCATGAGTATGTCTATTAGCCCAAGGAATGTTTAAGAGCTGCTGTAGAGTTTACTATTTGCTTAATTTACAGATGGGTGACAGTTAAAGATGTACAAGAGATTCAGAAAATGGCACTCTGGAATGATGGAAGTTTCATTCAAATGCAAACTTTAAACTAGGCATTTTTCCTTGTTATTTCAGGTAGCGATACCTTTTCTAAAGCAAAAGTTTTTAAGAGGTCACCAGAATTACAATGACACTGTCAATAACATGACATATCAGGAGTTGTGTTTATAAGAGAGTCATGCTGCAGTCTGAAAGGAGTTACATTTTCTGGCACATTCACGAATCCCTCCTTTCACTTCATATATTATATTGCAATTGGTCTCTGCACTAGCGTGAAAGAAAAGAAGAAGCTAAACTATACTGTTGAGCTACAATACTAAAGCACTGAATAAGCACTAATGGCATGACTATGCTACACAATCCAGCACCATGTCAAAACCAGACTGCTTCAGACTGTGCTGCCGTATTCAGACAGTACAAGGCAGTATCAATGCTGGTGACAGAGTATTTGTACGAGTATGGCACACCAAATGCTTCTTAATATGTGCTAATTAGCTCTCTCTGACAGAAGGATCTGTGATGGCATGGTTTTCTTGCTTTCAGGACTAATCTAGCTTCCATGATGCTCTGTGGAAGAGACATCACAGTAAACCTTCCCACCACTCTTATAAGGCAGTTGAAACGACTGTAATTGATGGCACACCATGCTTCTGAATTGTTTTACTTTTTCATCTTTTACATTCAGTACAATTCTAACTAAAATAGCACATACCAAACCATACTTTAGCAGACGTATCTCTATATTCTTGCCACAAGTTCATTGAGGTGATTTGTTCTTTTCCTTACAAAGCCCTTCTCAATGAAAACAACATTTTACATTGTATTTTGTGATGATCATGTTTTAGTAGTCAGGTCCTAATGCTTACTAAAGAGGAGGTAATAAAAAGGCATGTAAACTAAAATATTATTGGATAGTTTAGGTGAAAGGTGTGTATTGGCTAGCTTAGCCTTTTGAAGACTGAGTTATGTGTTGTTATACACTTAATTAAGACTTTATCGTAAAAATCTTAATGTTGGAAACTCAAGCCATGTTTAATAACATGAAATGTTCTGCAGCAACACTGGTTTGAAGCATTACCGCCATAGTGTCTTCACTACATATTCCTATTGCACCATGATGCTCTTGATTCACATGTTCTATAATGCACTGCCAACAGCATAGTATAAAAAAGAGGAGAGGGTTTTTTTTGTGTTTGTATGGGAAATAAAATGCTCATGTTGGCTACAGAGAAATGGAGGGCTCAAAAGTGTTTCAGACATCTAAATCCAGAGATTTCAGTCTGAAAATTTCCCCGAGGCTGTGATTTCAAAACATAAACTGTTCATGAGTGTGGCTGATTTAAAGCACTCACAAACTTTTCAAGTGTTCATCACCATCTATGTACTGCACACTACCACTATGTCAGCACAGCACAGCAATTTGTATTGCTGTGGTTTGAGTCTGAACAGAGAAAAAAGACAGTTTGAAAAAACAATCACAGAGATGTTCTGTATTATAGAGAAAAACAAGGGGATGAACTCACACGAATACAACTCAAAAAAAAAGGCAGAAATTAGAATAAATTTTGAATATGAATTCTGAAAGCTGACACCAGATAAACTTACTGAAAGGAAGAAAAATCTCTCTTACCTGCAACTCAAACTTTCTGAAGAAACTAGAATAGGGCAGAAACATCCCAAAAACCTAAACACCAATTTATTTATTTTTTTTCACTTCAGTGAGTTTTAAGCACTCTCCTATCTCTTAAACGCCTCCATCATACAGATACAGAGAAAAGGTCAAAAGAATTTAGATACTGGGGCACTGTGGCACTTTCAATTTGCATTCGGGTCAGTTTTTCTTCAGCATCGGTCAAAGACAAAGAGACTTGGAAACTGATGGAACTGGAAAGATCCTTTCTGGCCTTAGGTATTTGTTTACTAATCATATGGTGTTGCTCAGTGAAGTGATTCACTTTTAATGATTGCTTAGATATGGTATATCAAAGAAAACAGAAAAAAAAAATAAAAAAAATGACAGTTTGAGTTATACTTATTCCAGTAGCTCCATGTGAAATACTCACAGACAGACCTTCAGCTGCCGTAAATCATAAGAATTACACTGAAATAATAGGAAAAGTGTCTAATTACACCATCAGTATCTTATTCTGTTATTATTTATCATTTTTGGGGGGGAATTCATAAATAGGTACTATTTTGTGTATTGGTACATGATATCTACAGTGACTTATAATTAAGCTGTTTAGATGAGAAAAGATATTTTACTTTCCATGGATTGTGACTGAATAGAATATGTATTGCAGACCAGTACTGTGAATCTTTGCTTTAGATAGCATTTTGATTGCTTTGATTAATTTCTCATCTTCTGGAGATTTAATGATCCATGACCAGTTTTAACTTCCACCTTTTCCTGTGTGAGGTCTATAACACCATCCCAGGGCTGCCCACTTGGTGAGACCATCCAACAGCATGGCTCAGGTGTAGCCTGCCTGACAGGGAATTGAGCAGACCAGGCCTGGCACCAAGAACAGGAAAACTGAATAAATGCTTTTGCTTGAATTAAGTTATGATTTAAAATAATACAGTATTCTCAGAAGGTAGCAATTATGACAAAAATATCTTCCTTGCCTTCCTATGAAAAGCAATCAACAAAACCACCTCACAATGTGGAGTTTCTTCTCTTTTTGTCCTTTCTGTTTCGCCTCGTTGAATCATATATTTCACTTATGTCTTGTTCATTGCTGCATCTAGTTATCCAATAGTATTTCAAAGCTACTGTACAGATACCTGTTATTTAGGCTAATACTCTGCGTATAGTTGATACTGGTTCCTTTCAATTTTTGTTACCTCTGAATGAAGAGCATGGTCTGAAATCCATTAAAATAATTTGGGAAGTTAATTGCATAGGTCTAGATTTTTATTTTTTTTTTTACAAGAAAATTTAATAAAACGTGTACTGAAATTCAGAGAATGCTTATGCTTAATGTGATGAGACCAATTATACTAAAAGTAGAAACTGAAAGAAAAAGAAATTTCTGTCAAAACAGAAATTCTCGTAAGGAGCTCCAAATACTGAAAATTATCGTTTTACAAATAATTCTTTTCTTTCTGTGTAGCTAGGTAATATCCAAAAGCTGATCTTTACATTTTGGGTATGAAACAAGAGAAAACAAAGGAAAAATATCTGATTATATTTGAAAGATGGAGGTGCAACATGTTACATATAGCAGAATTTCTTTAACCCTAATCTCACCAAACCCAAAAATGTTTATTAATTCTATACTCTCTATATGGCAGATAGCTGTTTGTATTTGCTTAGATTCTCAGAATAAAGACTGCAGTTCTACTAATATGAATAAAAACCACACACTGCCTATAAATCATGCAATGTAATTTAAATATTCATATATTATGTGTGGATTTCATTTTTTTAATGACTATTAATAGTAGCTTATTCAACACACTGAATTTGAGTTATGTTCATTAATATAATTCAGTTTTTAGCACAGTTTTATTTTAGTCAACCTTTAGCACTATTTTCTACAAATCTAGATTCTTTTTTGAGTTAGATTGGACAAAATGTGATATACCTTTCTCATAGCCCTAAAAAGATTTTTGCATTGATGGCTGACATTGTACTATCTGGAGACTTATAATTTGGTACTTTCAAAGCTAATACATCAACAAAGAAAAAAAAAAGTGACAAGCAAGGTGGAAAATACTGATTATTGTAGAAATTCAATCTGGAAACTAGGTACCATAATATTGGTATTTAACGGCTTTAGAAGGATAGGTTTTGATTCAAAGAGGAAGCTTGGAATGATTTATTGAGCATTATAAATATTATTGTCCTGTGAAAACAAAATGGTGGTTTAGGTGCAATACTTTCCCATAAGGAATACTTGCAAAATGTTTTGTTACCTCAGATAAACAATCTTTATATTATGTTTTACAAAAAAATGAGAAAACCATGTTCTGCTCTGTGTTGTCAAATTAATACAGGCATCTATTTTTAAACTGCTGAAAACATATGCTTCAACAGAAGATTTACAATTGAATTTATAGGACCATCTGAAACATTATAGAAAAAATATGAGGACACTAAAAGGTTTATTGTAAAGGATACAAAGGATTTTTGAGATTCAGAGATATTGCCCTAGCTAAAATAATCTAAAAATATTGGTACTTATTAAAATATAAATTAATTGCTCATGTTTGTACTTGCAGTGGGGAAGCATATTTGATGAGTCTGTGCTTCTGTACAAAATGTTTGGGGAAAAAAGGTACTTTTCATCTAATGGAGAGTGAAATTTACAACTGCTTAACTGTGTCTTTACACTGCATTTAACTTTCTGAATTGTTGTTATATTAACAGTAAAAATAGTTTAATTCAATAGTGTGTTCCTATGCTTCTAGCTTCAAAACCTGACTTAGGAGTTGGAAAATATAAACTAATTTCTTCTGCATTTTTTTACTGTAAAGATACAAACAGGTAAATCAGTTATTCATGTTGTTTATAGAAGGCACTGCTCCTATGGGAGACAATTCTCCACCAACTTCTCCACCATGAAACCTTCCCACTGACTGCAGCTCTTCACAAAATGCTCTAGTGTGGGTCCCTTTCATGAGGTGGTGTCCTTCAGGAACAGACTGCTCCAGGACAAGTCCCCCATGGGATCGTAAGTCCTGCCAGAAAACCTGCTGCAGTGTGGGTGCCTCTCCCTCCATGGGTCCCTAGGTCCTGTTGGGAGCATGCTCCAGCATGGGCTTCCCACGGAGTCGCAGCCTCCTTTGAGCACATCCATCTGTTCTAGCATGGAGTTGTCCTCAGGCTATAGGTGGATATTTACTCAACCATTAACCTCTATGGGCTGTAGGGAGAGAGACTACATCACTGAGTCTTGACCACAGGCTACAGGGAAATCTCTCATGGTTTCTAATCATGTGTGTAATATCTATTTATTGATTGATGCAAACAAAGCAATGCATTTTGTTCTAATCTTGTTTTGAAATGAGTGAATATAGTGTCTGCAAATTAAAAATAATCAATCGTTGACAGCTGAAGTGGAAAGCATCAGCTGAAGTGCTTTATGTTTTGTAAAGTTGTGATCGTCTAAAAACAAGAGCTTCTAATAGAAAATGTCAAATAATCTTAACTACCTTTAAAGCATTATTGTTTAATTGCCTACAAAACTGTTATTCTGGGAGAACACAGCTCATTTTAGAAGCAGCATTGTTTTGGGACACTGAAAAATAGAATGAACTCTTAAATAAAGTGCATACACTTGTGTTATTAATCTGTTATTGTATATTTTTATGGATGTGGATATGTGGATCCTTGTAGCATTATTCAAAGCTGTTCTACAATCTCCAAATAACAATTATGCAGGAGATACAAAGCTGACTTTTGACCATGTCCACAGTCTCAGTTTATCAGCCATATATAATCTAATTTCAGGTAGGACCAAGAAAATCCCACTCTCCATCAAATATATGTACAGTAGGAGAAAATGTAACTGAGCAAACAGAAGAATGAAAAATCTGCCATCTATGGAGAAAAGGTAGAAAACATAAGATAATTTTTGCAGGATTATATTACATGCCCTATCGTGTATTGCCAAAGAAGAGTGGTTTACAGGGAAGTATACTGCCAAGAAAGAGAATGGAAATGGAAAATAAGAGCTACTGGTCAAGAATATATACTCTTGGCATGTTGTCTTGGCCTGTGAAAGTGTGTACCCTAATGAGGTAGAGGGAAATCACTGGAGAGGGACTCCTGTTGAATTGTTCTCTAATACAAAAATGTCTCATCAGCATGGGATGGTCTGCATTGCACGTCCTGTTTATTAGGTAGGACTTACTTGGTAATATCACAGACTATCTTTTGTAAGTTTATTAATTAATTTCTTGGAATATAGCCAAAAATTAATGTTGTCCAGTCACTGTAAGTCACTGTATGAAAATTCCTAATCATACTGTTTTTTAACCAGGTCAATTATACATTTTATTGATGAGATATTATATTACTTAATGGTAATTATTTCAAATGAATGTTGATAATTCCATTTTTCCATGGCTAAACCTATTTTTTATAGCAATGAATATGCACAGCTGTTTGTTAGATTTTTGCTGATAATTTAAATACTAATGGGTCCCATATATTAACAACTGTTTTACTTCTGCTGAAATACAGCACTTAATGCACTATGCACAAATACTTAGAAAGTAATTTGTTGAAAGTCAAGTGACATTATTCCAGAGCTTTAACATACATTTTTCCAGTGTGATATCATATATACACACATTTAAAACTTAGGCAACAGCATTTTTATTACAAATATGAATTCTCATATAATACTCAAGTAGAATTAAAAGTAAATTTTGCAAGCTGTGCAATAACCTCAAGAACCTAAGTAGAGCACTTTTTTTTTTTTTTTGCACTAAAGAGCTAAACTGTAGAAAAAAGATACAACGTCTATGAAGAGCAAGAACTAGTACATTTTACTTTCTTGTTCAGAATTTCTATTAAAGTCAATAGGAATTAAAACTACCACTTTCTATTACTGTCAGTGTCAAGCCAGAAAGCACAGATCTTTTTGTGTATGAAGAAGGAACCAGCTGAGGTACTTAGGAGTTGTCCTCATCTCATCTGAAATCAGGAAAAACTTGACTGTGATAGCAGGACCGTACTGATACCAAGTTCTTGCAGACTCCTTAGTGTCTTCCATAAACTACTTTGTTCAATCAGTTGACATATACAGGAACACTATGTAGTGCAAAGTAATACCTATTTATTAACATACATTGTGCAGAGACATTATCTGCACAGGCAAGTGATGATCTTGATGCCTATTGCAAACAAATAGGATTGTCCATCTGAGAAAACACTGGAGAATATCCTGATTGAAGGCTTCTCTAACATGACTGAAGTAACCCTTGACTCTGTTCAGTGTGTTGTTTGGATGAAACTACAGTCCTGAATGTACCTCTTGATTTCTTCCTCTACAGTCCTATTTCCTCTTTCTTGTAGGAGATATTTAGTGCTTGTTCCATCTGCATGAGCATGATCTTGTTTGCTGTACGTTTTGCCTTAGTTATCATCACAGTGGATAGATCACCTGAGCTCTTTATCTTCAGAATTTTGGATAAATTCATGACCTCTGAAAAGTATTTTTTTCTCTCTAATCCTGACCACATAGCCTAGGGTTCCTCTGGTTTCTGAGTTCAGAGTCTCCTCAGATTCCAATAAAAGTTTATGTTCAGCTGAGACCCAGTGGACCAGTAATTCAGTTTGAGGGTAGGCCCGTGGGATGTATGCAGGAAAGATTCCATGTATTCAACAACTTTTCTTGTGCCAGTCATCTTCAGGAAGTTACCTGTAGGGCTTAAAAAAAGAACTTGGGTGTTTTTTAGTTGCTGTTGTTCAGTTCAGATTTTTATAGACATTGTTTTTCATGCAGACTCACACATTTCAATAAGTTTAACAGGCTTTGGACTACATCATCTGTGCAGGACTCCAAAAACTGCTTGATGGCAGAATAAAGCAGACACACTTATAAAAAGATCAATAGAAGATTTCCTATTTCCATAGATTCATTGATGCCTTTAGTCCTAGTTTGCATATGTTGACTCCTGTATTATGTATTAAGGTTATTCTGGTTATATGGTTTTAGCTATGTGATTTTGTGTATTTGTGCCTTGAACACGAAGTTAACAGTATTGGCCCAGGTCAGTACACACGGCTGTCAAAGAAATAATTGATAGTGACAGTCCAGAAAACCCAAAGTTATCCCTCCTCTGTCGATATGGAAAAATGTTAACAGATATGTTTTATATCATGAGATTATATATATCATTTGTATATCATCATATATATTTATTTATCATCATATATATTATATATATCATTTAGATAGGAAAATAATGTAAAGACAAAAAAAAAAATATTTTAATATACACAAATCCCTGACAGATACACAGACAGTCCTTGTTTGAAAAGTTGTTTTTTGTACTTTTTTATATCCTGATCTTTTTTCAAAAGTGCCGCTCCTCTGAGTTATTACTCCTCCCTCCCTTGGCCTCTTTGTTGAGCCAACAGTAAATCACCATGAATATCAGACAAAATCCTTACATTCTGACACAGCAAGTTTAGAAATTAAAAATATACAATACTGGAGTATCCTTTTTTTTTTTTTTTCTGGTGTTTTGCATCTTTTATATAAAACAAGAAATATTTATAATGTTTCGGTATTTGCAATGTTTTTTTTGATAGTTATAAAATATCTTATTGAGTGCCTTAGCACAAAATGACTCCTAAAAACATCTATAGTAATTCTGTACATATCATCCCTTAAATAAACACTGTCTGGGAATTCCTTCAGCTTGCACATCAAACAGATGTGCATCTAGGCTAATTATTAGACACTTCATCAAACTTTTGCTCACATCACTGGCATCCTAGTTAGTTTAGAAGACATGCAGGCCTGCTTTGTTTGGAGGGAGACCTACTGTGGAAAGCCTGACAACGTCATGGAGATCTATCAAAAGACAGACCAATATCTACTATGAATATTTATGAAACAAACCATCAAGATGCATTTTCTAAACAATTATTGACATTCATGCAGAATTCAGGATAAAGGAAAATGCTTTTACTTCTTCTGCTCTACCTTCAGTGGAAGTGTCCCAGTTCGAGACAAATTCAGAGGAAAAAATATCCCCTGATGGAAGGCAGGCCCCTCCCCCCACCAGGTTCGGGAAAGAAAATGTCCCCGGAGGAAAGTGAAAGGGAAAAAAAAACCCAAAATGAGGAAAAAAAACCTATTTATTTAACAAGGCAACAAAAAACACACAAGAAAAGGACAATAATGCTAGACAAATAAATCGATATCTGTGAGAGAAAGAAAAACCTGAAACAAAGTCCTCCTCCGGTGTGGCCTCTCTCCTCCCGCAGTTGGAAANTACTCCAAGACAGGAAGCCACTGGGCTTTGTCATTAACTTTCCTAACCTATCTCTCTACTTGTCTCTGATGCCTAATGTTGCAAAGATGCAAATTAATAAATGAACATTTATAAAAGCCTTCAGTTATTAAGTCACTGAATTGCTGAATTCACTTTGACTGACAGGTGTGCACTCAGAAAAAAATGACTGCCTTATTAAACTTCAGAATATTTAATTTATCACTCTTATTTGAAAATGTTTCAATATGAAGTGCAAAGAGCACTATACTATTAAAACAAGCATAAAAGCAATCATATTTGGTTTAATGAGTTTAAAAGACATTTTGTGAAGTTGCAGACAATCATTTGTAATACCAAATCTAGAGAAAATCAACTTAATGGATTTAATGACTTGTGAATAAATTGCCAAGAACAAAACTTGTAAGATTTGTCATGCTTAATTTTTTTTTTAAAATATGTTTTATTTTCAGATTCTGTTTTGAAGTTGTTATGATTTACATGTTCTATTTTCCCAAGAAGGACATCAACATTTTGTGGCTCTAATATCTCAGGGACAGAGAACTTTAAAACTTTTATATGTGTGTCATCATCTTACTTAGGCTTTAGGGCTAATGCAGCTCCCAGTTCTTAATGGAACAGGAATAAAATGAGCAATGGAGTCCTTGCTGAGCAAGTCAGCAAAAGGTAAAGGTATGTGAAATTTTAAGTAGCTATGAAAAGCAATTGCAAGTTAAAAGCCTGCTGTTTTCTCTTAAAACATGGCAATAATGTGTAAATTAAGCTGTATAAGAAAGGGATAACTCTTAAGAAGCAGCTTGGGTTCTCTGTACAAGGAAATGAATTGCTACGCCATATTAGATAATTTTACTTAGAGATGGAGAGACCAAAGGCGAAGTCAATTATTAAAGGATTATTTTGTTGATAATTCCTTATCTGACAGATGTGTACATAGCATCATTACACATACACATAAGCGTAAACCCAGTGACTACAGAGCTACTTTCTATGTTTCCCTACAAGCAGCATATAGAGGATTGGACTAGCAGGCAATTCAGTCTCAAACTGGTCACTTCCATTCATTGTTTTGAAAGACCTATGGGAATCCCGATACAAATGGAATAAGGGTTTTGGCTTTATTACTTGCTTATAAGGGTAGTAAAAAGGATTGTGAGTTTTCAGCTGTTTGACTAACTGACAAATAAAATATCTAAAACTCTCCGCAAAAAGTGTAATTAGTAATATTTATTATTATTTATATAAAGGTAACTTCCTTCAGTCACAGGTTATACTGGTGTTGCCTCTCTATGTCACTGTGCTCTATAATGATTTAATCTAAGATATTTCAGGATTCTATGTAGCTATGCAAATTACAGCAGAAACAATTTTTCAGCAAAGATACTGATTTAACTGTTTTCCTTTCACTTTGGTGTGATTCATTGTTATTACCCAACTGCATGATGTGGACTCTGGAGACTTGCTTTGTACAGCAGGCAAGGAAGTGTGTAAGTGCAAATAGTTTCACTGAGTTCTAGTTAAA
>VWZK01006971.1:0-42910 GCA_013396935.1 Baryphthengus martii
TGCACTCTGTTATTTGGTTAGAAGTGAGAGAAATCAAATTAGAGGTTGGGAAAAAAAGCTTGGTGCAGAATTCTACACCTCCTTTTAGTCTACGAAAACTTACATTTAAAGATGCTTTGTTCACAGATCAAGATATCAGCCGAATGATAGTGTTACTGAAGGAAATCTCATCCCTGCAAGAGTTAGAGGCAATCGATTGTGTGCTTGAGGGGAAAGGAGCGTGGGATATGAGAGAAATTGTAAGAAGTGGGCAAAGTTTTGTTGAATCAGTATCAGTAATAAATATAATGATTCAGAATTTTCATTTATTTTTTGACTTGGATGGTATTGAGACACAAATAAACAAACTGAAAAGACTCACTATTACAAGCTCTAGAGTTTTCATGGTAGCATGTAAACTTGCAAAAAATTTTACATCACTTCTATATCTGGACTTCCATGATAATTTGCTTGCAAATCATCGCTTAAGTGAGACACTCTGTGAAGGTTCTTGGCCTTCATTGCAAACTTTAAATCTAAGTCAAAACTCTCTAAAATCTCTGAAACGGACTGCAAATGCTGTAACTAATCTACACAAATTGATTAATCTTGACATTAGCCAAAATAATTTTGGTGAGATTCCAGATGTGTGTGACTGGCCAAAACCCCTGAAATATTTAAACCTCTCCAGCACTCAAATTGCTAAAGTAACGACTTGCATTCCCCCAACGCTGGAAGTTTTGGATGTTAGCGCTAACAACCTGAGGGAGTTTGCACTGCAACTCCCATTTCTCAAAGAGCTGTACCTCGCAAAAAATCAGCTGAAGACTTTGCCTGGTGCCGCACCCATTCCTAACTTAGTGGCCTTGTCAGTCAGAAGGAACAAGCTCAACAGTTTCTCCAGGGAAGAGTTTGAGTCCTTCAAGAAAATGGAGCTGCTGGATGCCAGCGACAACAACTTCATCTGCTCCTGTGAGTTCCTCTCCTTCATCCAGCACCAGCCTGGGATAGCCCAGGTGCTGGTGGGGTGGCCAGACAAGTACATCTGTGACTCTCCCCTGGCCGTGAGAGGGGCGCAAGTTGGAGCCGTGCGCCTCTCGCTGATGGAGTGCCACAGGACCCTCGTGGTGTCGTTGATCTGCGTCCTGGTGTTCCTGGTCATCCTCGTCCTCGTGGTCGTCGGCTACAAGTACCACGCGGTCTGGTACGTGAGAATGACCTGGGCATGGCTCCAAGCNGAGAGCAGCAAGAGATGTTTTGGGAAAACCTGAAAGCAGCCTTGAAGTCATAGAACAAGTCAGCAGCCCCTGTTTCAGTACATTTCCACGCAGGATATATGTAAGTGTTTCCTTCTAATATGAAATGTTTCTTATTTTTCTGCCTAAGGAGGACGTGCTTTGTTGTATATAGACTTCGTTATCTTTCTAATTAACAAAGACTCACTTCAGGCTTTCCAGTGATTTGATACTGTGTTCTTTTAAAATCCTTGCAAGTAACTATGATATTTGGAAGCCACGTTGGATTTCATACACTTTTCTACATACATTTGGCTGAATGTAGGTTATTTCTCTACTTCTTCCTCCTGTTACCACATCCCTGATAGTTCCTAACGATGCCATTGTAATTTACAAATTAAAATAAAAGCCAAGTGTTTCAATACTCCCCTGTGTCTATTGATATCCTTTAGTTTAGTTTCAGTGCTGTCATGAATAGCAGGATAATGAAAATCAGATTCTAAAAAAACCCTGTGAACTTACATTAAAATAAGCCCTCCGAAGCCCTACCGTTGCTGTGCAACATACACACAAAGACATACATCATTGAATACATGTCTCCACCCACAAGTCGATTATTCTGGCTAGTTACAGCAGAGCACATACTATGCACAGATTGGGGTTACTTAATACCTGTGAAGGAAGCATCCCAGCACTTCGTACAATGATTGTGGTGAATTCCAGAGGCATTAAATTACTGTTGGTTTTGTTGGGATTTTTTTTTTTTTTTTTTGGCTTCCTTCTCCATATGAATGCTTGTTGCTCCCACCATGGTCCCCACCATGTTCTCTTCTACCTACCCACAGAAGCAGCTGAAGCCTTCTGTCTGTGTGATGCGAGGATGTGTTTCTAATGAGTGGGCTAGATGGCGTTGCAGACTGGCGCACTTCTTGGTTTTGCTCTTCTACTTTGCACAACATATTTAAGAAAGCACTGGACCATGCACCCCTTACAGCTCTACATTCCTTCCTTTGTAACTGGTGCAGAAAAATCCCACTAATAAGAGGCATTTCATTTCTGCTTCAGTATGAGGTATCTCCTAGAATTCCTGTATTGCTCTTCAATTTTAAGGGGAACTTAGACAAGCAGGTGGATACAGATGTTTATATTAAGATGGCTGGAAACATACCATGAGTGCCTGGAGTCACAGTTGCTGTGGGTTTCTTGTGCCTTAGGTATTCTTGTGGACACCTGAAACTTCCTCTGAAGGCTTAAAGTCAGATGAGGGTTTCTCTAACTCGGCATTTCCATGCAACACTTTGCTTGTGGTGCTGGAGCTTAGGTACAGGAAAGTTTAAATGAATCTTGATTAAACTTTATACATGCAATTATTTTGTAGTGAACTACCAAAGCATTGACATATGGACTGAGTATTTGAAAAATGGGCAACAACCTCTGTGTGTTGGTATATATGTATGTATTCATATATATATATTCATACTCATATATACATATGTCTGTCTAGGTGCCTATGCATATGTCTATATTCACACTGCTGTGTATATGTGCATACATATATATGCACATGACATGATAGTTTCTGTGGGTGTAGCCTGCAAATGCCACTTTTGGTTCTACTTTTCTGTTACAATGATACCTATATGGTTAGTCCAAAGTCTACTATGAAAGGACTTTTCTGTTTACTCTCTTGAAGAATGTCTCACGGGTTAGTTAAGGCTGAACTCCAGGTAAGTGATGAGTGAATCATCTGATAGTAAACACTGAGCACTGATAAAACAGATTGGGAAACTGTGTGCCTGAAGGTAAGGAGGAAATTATGTCTTGCCAGTCATTTCAAAGAGAGGGTCAGAGGGAGAGGTAGAAGAAGCCTTTGCTTTCACAGGGTACGCTCTTGCTGTAGACTCAGACTTCTATGGGTTGGAATATTTAAAAGGACTGAAAGTGTTACTGCTTTTATGCCAATCAGCTCCCCAAGTGGGAATTCCCCTGCTTGCATTGCCGAGGTGGAGAGATGAAGCGGGAAGGAAACAGCAGCGTGAGAGGAAGCTGAGTAGAAAGCAATCAGCAAGCGAGAGATGAAACACAACACAGGCTAATTGGTATGGAGGCACCAGAGCTGGAGCCGGCATCCCTGGAAATCTCTTCTGCACAGAGGTGAGTTTGCAGGTGGGCGGAGGCTGGAGACACAGAGGAAGAGTGGAAATGCAATGCCAGGGCAAGAAGCAAAGAGGGAGCAGTGGGAAGAGGCTATCTAATCTCTACCACCAAGCTCTCCTCCTCTGCATGAGGGATTCAGCGTGCTTTGGGCTGCTGGGCAGGGGCCAGCTTCTGCAGGAGTGCAGGGCAGGGAGGGATTTCTGTCTGCCGGCAGAAGAGGAGCAGACAGGTGCAATTGCAGGCAGCAAACATTGGAATAGTCTGCCCAGGGCAGTGGTGAAGTCACCATCTCTGAAGGTATTTAAACGGCGTGTGGACCTGGTGCTTAGGAACAGCAGGGACATCTTGCAGTGTTGGATCAAAGGTTGGACTAGATGATCTTAAATGTCTCTTCCAACCAAAGACATTCTGTGATTCTGTGACATGATTTAGTGGTGGGCTTGTGGTGTTGGGTTGAAGGTTGGACTGGAGGATCTTGAAGGTCTTCTCCTCCAACCAAAGATATTCTATAATTCTGCGATTCTGTAATATGCTCAAACAATCTCAGCTAATTCTGCTCCTTTCAAATAATTTCAAGCAACACTTGCTAAAAATAATGCAACTAGAAAGTAAGACTTGTCTGTATGAACACGTCTGTGTGGGTCAACTATTGTAAAACAAATCAGAGTATGAATTCAAAGTGGAGTAGCTCTTTTGCATGGAGTCTCAGTGAGATGCCTGAAGGAGAAATTACTCCTCAATGAGCCAGTCTAATCCAATTAACCCGATACCAGGTCCATGATGATCTTTGGGAACCTGCTCGTTGGCCTCTTCGGAGTTGGTTCACCCTCAGTAAGATACCTAATGGGGCTGGGGTGTTTGTGACATGCTGGGGAAAGTTATACTTTAAAAATGCTCTTTGATCCTTGTCAAGAAAGCATATACAAAAAAAAAGGAGTTATAATTCAATATGTGACAAGGGTTTTGAAAGGAGAACAGCTCACTCAGCCTTCAGGAATTGTTTCTCCAACTTCTCAGAGGGACAGAATAGCTAAAGTCACCTTGTTGGGATTAAGAATGGGCTGGATATTCCAGCAAGCTCTGTAACACACAAAGCCATGTCAAATCAGTACTATGAAAGGCACAACTGTGAGAGGAAAGAGAAGTGACACAGGATCCACAGCTGCATTTACTTCTCTTGTCTAGCCAGCTGATCTGATCAGATCTGCAGGAGGCTCCAAAATCCCCTGGCTCTTCCTCATGACTCAGCCTGACATTCTGTTTGCCAGAGACCAAAAAGCCACTGGCAGAGGAGAAGGATGTGGCAGTAAAAAGGAAGAGGTAAGAGTCGGTAGGTTACAGCGGCCATTTCTCCCAGCTTGTTTCATTAGCTAGTACCAGACTTATGGCAACATAATGATGGTCTACACAGATAGCCACACAAATATTTATTTCCCTGCACCTAGCACATTTACAATCTGAATAGCCAAAGGCAGACAAAATGAGGAAACAAACTGAAATATATGCAGCCCTCTTCTCCCTATTTTCAGAATCGAGATTAGACCTATGCTTGAAACGAGTATTAAATGTGGGTGCCACTGTCTCCCGCAAGGTGCTGACTCTTCTAGATGTAACCAGGATGTGAAACATACAGGAGACTCCCTGTAGTAAAAAACCAAATATACAAAGCAATATCCACAGATTCATCAGAAAAAGACTTAAGATGGGGCTGAGTGGGTATGTATGGGGACTATTTTCTAAACAAGTGAAGCATCAGGTTAGTAATAATGTGATTCTTAGATGTTTAGCTGAATTTGCAAAAGATTAGTAAAGCTGTTAATTGATTTGATAGTTCACATTTCAAAATTAGAAGTCACAGGGGGAAAAAAGGGTAAATACAATGTGTGTAGCATTTAAAAAATGATTCTGGAATATTTGTGTACAGTTTACCTTTATTTGGCTAATCTGTTTTATCTCTGAACAGTGTTAAACCAACTGTATTTATAGTGCCTTCAACAGGACAGAACAATAAAGTTTGTGTTTCAAGTATATCCAAATGTACCTTGTTCAATATTTAATATTCATCTGATATTTGCTGTGACTGTATTTCATATTTTAGGTAAAATAATGACTACATCCACCTGGCGAGTGTGGGCCATCTACATGCTTTTAGCTGCAAATCTCTCTGAAGAGCAAGTGCTGAAGCAAGCTTGTCCTTCATGTGGTGCCACTCAGCTTTGTAACTGCTCTTCCATGGGCTTGGACTTCATTCCCTCAGGGCTCACGGGCAAAATCACCATGTTAAACCTGGCCCGCAACAGGATAAAGCAGATTCGATCCCAGGATCTGCAGCAGGCTGTGAACCTGCGAGTCCTGGAGCTGCAGTCCAACCAAATCAGCTCAATAGACAAGGACTCATTTCACTCCCTTGGGAAACTGGAGCTCTTGGACTTATCAAATAACAGCTTGGCTCACTTGTCCCCAGCGTGGTTTGGGCACCTCTTTTCACTCCAGCACCTCCACCTTCAAGGGAACTCCTACAGAGACCTGGGGGAAAGCTCCCCCTTTTCCAACCTGAGGAACCTGAGCTCTCTTCACCTGGGCAACCCGTGGTTCTCCACATTAAGGCAGGGGAACTTTGAGGGCATTGAGCATCTTGACAAGTTGTGGATTGATGGTGGCAGACTCAGTCAGTACGAGCCAGGAAGTTTGAAATCAATTACTAAGATAAATCACATGATCATAAACCTAAGGAATACTAGTGTGTTCTCAGCGGTCGTCAGGGACCTTTTGCACTCTGTTATTTGGTTAGAAGTGAGAAAATTAGCACTCAATATACCTGCTGAAATGCAACTATTGAGAGTCATGTCTTCTTGTTTTGCTAAGAAGATTTCTTTTAAAGAGACCTCATTAACAGATGCTACCGTGCCTGAGGTTGTCAGCATTTTAGAAGACATGCCCAAATTAGTAGAGGTAGAGCTGATAGACTGTAGACTCTCGGGGACTGGACAATGGGAAATACAAATCCAAGCAAACCAATCACAGACACTCAGAGTTTTGACAATAGAGAAATTATCTATAGCGGAATTTTATTTGTTTACAGATCTTCAGGCTGTGGAAGGGTTAGTATCTCCTCTGACCAAAGTCACAGTTCAAAACACAAAGGTCTTTTTAATACCATGCAGGCTTTCACAAAATCTTCTGTCTTTAGAGTACCTTGACCTTAGTGCGAATTTGCTTGGAGACCACAGTTTGGAGCATTCAGCCTGTCAGGGTGGTTGGCCCTCACTACAAACTCTGAATTTAAGTCAGAATTCACTGAGTAACTTAGAAATCACGAGTAAAAGTTTATCTCATCTAAGAAACCTAATTTTTTTGGACATCAGCCAAAATAATTTTGGTGAGATTCCAGATGTGTGTGACTGGCCAAAACCCCTGAAATATTTAAACCTCTCCAGCACTCAAATTGCTAAAGTAACGACTTGCATTCCCCCAATGCTGGAAGTTTTGGATGTTAGCGCTAACAACCTGAGGGAGTTTGCACTGCAACTCCCATTTCTCAAAGAGCTGTACCTCGCAAAAAATCAGCTGAAGACTTTGCCTGGTGCCGCACCCATTCCTAACTTAGTGGCCTTGTCAGTCAGAAGGAACAAGCTCAACAGTTTCTCCAGGGAAGAGTTTGAGTCCTTCAAGAAAATGGAGCTGCTGGATGCCAGCGACAACAACTTCATCTGCTCCTGTGAGTTCCTCTCCTTCATCCAGCACCAGCCTGGGATAGCCCAGGTGCTGGTGGGGTGGCCAGACAAGTACATCTGTGACTCTCCCCTGGCCGTGAGAGGGGCGCAGGTTGGAGCCGTGCGCCTCTCGCTGATGGAGTGCCACAGGACCCTCGTGGTGTCGTTGATCTGCGTCCTGGTGTTCCTGGTCATCCTCGTCCTCGTGGTCGTCGGCTACAAGTACCACGCGGTCTGGTACGTGAGAATGACCTGGGCATGGCTCCAAGCCAAGCGGAAGCCCAAGCGAGCCCCCCCGAAGGACATCTGCTACGACGCTTTTGTCTCCTACAGTGAGAACGACTCGGACTGGGTGGAAAACGTCATGGTGCGGGAGCTGGAGCAGGCCTGCCCCCCCTTCCGGCTCTGCCTCCATAAGCGGGACTTTGTGCCTGGGAAGTGGATCGTCGACAACATCATCGACTCCATAGAGAAGAGCCACAAGACGCTCTTTGTGCTGTCCGAGCACTTTGTGCAGAGCGAGTGGTGCAAGTACGAGCTGGACTTCTCACACTTCCGCCTCTTTGACGAGAACAACGACACAGCGATTCTCGTCCTCCTGGAGCCCATCCAGAGCAAAGCCATTCCCAAGAGGTTCTGCAAGCTGCGGAAGATCATGAACACAAAGACCTACCTGGAGTGGCCTCTTGAAGAAGAGCAGCAAGAGATGTTTTGGTTTAATTTGAAAATAGCTCTAAAATCCTAGCCAATATACTCCAGATTTGTTTCCCTCACCTGTTTGTCCCATCACCTATCTGTATCTGGAGACTAGAGAGCTGTAAATTCCATTACTTGCTCTGAGAGCATTTTCTTTTTGTAGCCATGGTCATGAATTCTTTTACTGGCTTGGGTTGGAATAGAGTTCATTTTCTTCATAGTTGCTCCTGTGATGGTGTGGTTTGAAGGTGTGACCAAAACAGTGTCGATAACCCAGGAACATTTTATTTATTGCTGAACAGTGCTCACACTGCACCAAGGCCTTTTCTGCTTCTCATGCTGTCCTGCCATTGCATAGGCTGTGGATGCATGATAATTTGGGAGGGGACACAGCTAGGACAGCAGATCCCAGCTGACCACAGGGATGTCCCATATCATAGAACATCATGCTCAGCAATAAAAGTTGTGGGAAAGAAGGAGGAAGGGAGGACATTTGAAGGTATGGTGTTTGTCTCCCCAGGTTGCTGTTACGTGAGCTGGAGGCCTGCTTTCACAGAAATGGTTAAACAGCCTCCTGCTGACAGGAAGCAGTGGATGAATTCCTTATTTTGCGTTGCTTGCATGCAGCTTTTGCTTTACCTATTGAACTGTCCTTATCTCAACCCATGAGTTTTCTCACTTTTCCCCTTCTGATTTTCTCCCTCATCCTGCTGCGAGTTGGGGAGTGAGTGAGCAGTTGTGTGGTGCTAATCTGCCTTCCGTGGTCAAAACACCACAACGGTCTACACGCGGTAATCAGCAGTGTTAGCAAAAGCTGCTTTATTTAAATATTTAATGATGAAAAGTGGTTTAGATATACAGCTATGGAGTTTGTATCTCTTTATCTGTAAATGTTTTAGGAGAGAGCCTGCGTAGCCAAGGGTTTTTCTGCATTCTTTCTGTAAACCACTTCTAACCAAAGGCAATAAAAGTCAGTTTATGCAGCGAGGATTTTTGTCCTAGCTCTCCTATTTAGTGGATCTAAGGACTGATTCTCGGCAATATTTCACAATCACTGTACGTTAAATGTCCAGATCTCCGAAGGACCATGGCTGCAAGTCTTAGTGTAAAAGTGCACTTTCACACTGTGGTGCTGGCTGCTGCAGCATTTATATTCTAGGGCAGGCAAATTTCTCAGTGAAAGACACCTATGGAGGATGATTTCTGTCTAGTTTCATTGTACCATATGTGGGAATAGACACTTCAGAGTAGGGACCAAATACTCTTCTGACTTGCTCAAGTTGTGTTTAAGCTACACTAATGTATGTGTAGTCTTTGAATCCAACAGCATATTCTTCCCTCTGCTTTATTCTCATGTATATATTGAAGTGTAAATTACGTTAATCTGTATCCCCGATTTCTAACAACAATGTAAAGATCCTTAAATTACTATCTGTATTTCATCTGAGTTCAAAAGCTACTTCAACTAGGCTAATTAGCTTTTAAGACCAGCTTCTCTGATTCCTAAGCAGAACTACCTGTTCTTGCATAAACACGCCATGTTTCGGTTCCTCAAAGTGTGGCAAGAATAGTATAGATGTCAAACATTTGGACGCTAAGCAGTAAGATTTATGCATTTATTTTGCTCTGTTTATTTGTCATTATTCTGTTTTGGTTTGGTTTTGGGTGGGGGGAAGGAGTTAGTTGATTTTTATTACTTTTTAATTTTTTTAGAAAACAACAAACCCGAACAATAGCCATATATAGAATTGATGGGAAGGGATCATAACTTTGTCCTTCTGTGTTTGAGAATCTAGTTATTGGAAGTTGGGCCTTTTGAGCACAATGATGGTAAGTCAAAGAGGACTTAATACAGGACCTTCACATACAGGTCCATCTGACTACTAAGCACACATAAATGTTGCCATGGCTAGAGCTTTTTGTAAATGGTCATTGAAAGATGTGCGAGTTATAATAGAACAGCTCTTGAAAGAGGTGAGGGGAAAAAAAACTAATAGTAACCGTGTATTACCTTACATTAACCTAATGAAAAAATGAAAATGCACAATTTTCTGTAGTCAGAAATTCATTTGGCAGCCACTATCAATATATTCAGTAATGAAATAAATTTATAATATTTATTTTCCCTTTGTTTTTTTTGTTGGTTTTTTTTTAGGGAATGTTCATTCCAGTCAACAAATCTTTTTTTTTTTCTTTCCCCCTAACACAACCTTCCCATTAAAGGCAGCAATTTCTTTGAATTCTTGTTTTGAGAAAATAAAAAACCACTTTAATAGCATGCTGTACAGTCTTGCTGGAGTGCAAAAAGAGGCAGTATCCTGCAAACGGGTGTATAGCATGCCAGAGTTCAACCAACAGCTATTTTCTCTAGTCTTCTAAAATTTAGTAGAGTATTATTGTAGACAGGTAAATGTCCAACACTTTGCATTCTCACTAGTCCTCTGATCCCTATTCTAGACCAACTAATTAATGCCTTGGACAATGACTATAAGGATTGACAAACAGTAGATAGCAAAGCCAGTTCAAAAGTTGTCCATACAACACATTTGCATTCCCACCTAATTTGTTGCTGAGGAAATGGAATAGAAAATGAAACAACAGGTAAATCTTGGTGGTTTTTTTCACCAGCATCAAAGAAGAAGTAGTGGGTTAAAATTTTGAAATACCTTATTTTCCACTCTTCTAATTTACTTCCTTTTTTTTTTTATAGGTGTAAGGTTAAAATCAAATATCCTCCCCATGTATGGTTAAAATAGGTTTAAAAAGAGTAAGCCAAACTCTACTTCCACTCAAGCAGGTTTCTACAAGTGCAGCAGCAGGTCTTCAACTGTTATTTCATTTGTCAAAGGAAAAATGTTGTTACTAACCACTAAAAGAAGGGGGAAAAAACAGCACTTGTTCTGAAAGTGGATTATATCAATTTTGTTGTTTTATTAAAGAGCAAAATCCACTGTATGATCTTTCTGAAATTGTGATTTACGTTCTTTAAAATGTTCCTCTCATTATAAAAATGATTTCTGGATGTCTGAAAATCAAGAAGGAAAACATACATGCAGTTTTGTTTTCCCAGCTTGCTTGGGGTCTTAGATATAATAAAGCTAAACAGAACTATCATCTTCCCTAAATACAATTATTCCTTACTAATAATTAGTTTTCCATTTATTTAATGTGGCCATCTCATCCCAGCAATTCAGATCAAAACACGAGTCAGTAACTAATCAGGCTACGGTTTAGAAAATCCAAATCAAAACCACACTTGTTAGGGAGAGGGTGCGGGTTATTTAACATCCTCTTCAAATCAACTTTCTCGGGGCAATGTGGGCAAGTCCGGTTCTTGCCAATGGTGCACCAATCACGGATCCAGGGTTCATGAAACCTGGTATCAGGTGTATTGTTAAGGAATTTTTCAAATGTAAACAAGGCCCAGTGCTTACATCTGCAAACCTAGTCAAACCATCAACAGATCATTTTAATGACTGATTATGAATATTGCCTTGTTTTAAAATTGAGCAGTTTCAAGTAACTTAAGATATCTAGATTATTTAAAGCTATTTTAAAGTTGAATCCAATAACCTGAACATCCAGACTGGTATTCATATTTTCCAGCTCACAAGAAGCCAGGATACTTTTATAAACTGCCGAAGGGGATGATTAGTAGCATTGTTCCAGCACATATGTCATATACATGATACCTGTTGGTTAAGTTTCTGGAATGCAAAATGCTGAGTTGTTTGGTACCCACAAACAGGGTCTTCTATCAGGCTGCAGGGTATGTATGTGCCATGCTTTGAGGAAGGTTCCACATCTGCCTTAAAACCACCCAGCAAACGCTGCCCCAGGCACAGCAGAGGAAACTGTGGTACTCAGGAGCTTGGATGAGCAGACCCGACGAACAGGTCAGGGTTCCTGGTCTAGCATCCTGACAGGCACACACCCACAGGATCTAGACAAAGTACCTTGAAGGCAGATTGAGGCCTGAAACTGTAGGGTCGTGGTCACTCTTGCATCAGTTTGCCTGTTAAAAAGCTGCACGGCCTTCACTTGTGTCACAGAACTGAAAGGTATTTCATGCTCCCGTTTTCACTGTTGTGCTGTGTTTCTGAATGTGGTTTTGGTTCCTTTTTTTCCTTGGTATTTATTGCCATTGTTATTTTCTAATGTAGCATAAAAGAGGAGAAAACAACGGTTACATAGTTAACATGGGAAGGATACACAGGATTACAGGACAGCTGGTAGGTATTCTCAATGATCCCTTCTTCATTTAGATCCATAAAAATTTTCTGCCCGCAGATGTCATTGGACAAATTTCTTGTTGGTATGCCACTCGTGTTGTAAAGCTGTCAAGATCAAGTTTACAGGAAAACAAAGAAGCCAAAGAACAACAAAATACTTGCTTAGAGTCAAGGACTTGAAATGCCATCAAAGATAAGGACAGCTCAAAAACGGCCACAGTTGTCATAGTTTACTAGTGCCAGGATGCATAGTTATCAGGAAATAACTCAAATCTTATTGCTGATGTAAGAACTTCAACAACCCTCTGCTTGATTTTAAGTAATTGGGTCATAAGAGAATTGTGCTGAGATAATCACCTTATTTGGGAAGGGAAGATAAGAGCTATAAAAAGGAAAGGACAAGAAGAGTCTTTCACATGTTTGTTGAAGTAAAAAGCTTGCCTTTCTATGGCAATTAGGAAATTTATGTAGTCTCTCTTGTCCACAGGGACCCACATGTTGAAAATCCCAAATCAGCCCTTGGGATATGTCATTGGCTACTACTTCATTAAGGCTATTCTTATAAGATTGACAAGGGAGTTCAGCAGTTTATTCATGGCACAGGAACAGCTCTCCTCAGGGAAAAGTGAGGTTAGCTTGCTGCAAGAGTATCCAGCAGACCTTGTTCTCATGAACCCAGGGTTACAAGAGGTTCAAGAGCTCACTTGCAGTCCTTGCAAGTGGTATTCAGGGTGATGATACTCAGCACTTACACCAATGGTGGAAGACAAGGAGTCAGAAAAAAAGTCTGCCAAGTCTCTTCCCACTGCTCCACAGTACAGTCCATAAAACAAAAAATCAGTGTCACAGCAAAATCCATGGAGTTGTCTTACTCAGTTCTGTCACAAGACTACAAAAGAGTACTCAGGTGAGTCTGTGCTTTGCTAAAACACCAGAATAAAATATCAACAAGATTTTTACTCCCATTAGCTCCTGCTTCCTTCAAACTGCAGGTTTAGTTTCATTTTCTTTTGCAGCAGCAGACGCTCTCGTACTTGAAATATCAATATGCTTGATGGCAAGTTATGTTGAAAGTAGGCTATGAACTGCTTTTGCACCCACAGCTACTCAGCTCTGTTACAGGAAGGCCAAGCTGACACATTTTCTTATGGAAAGGGGCTTCACTTAACATTTCATTATACAGAACAATTAGATATATAGAAGCAACAAAATCTGCCAAATCTTAGTAAGATGTAAGACACCAGTCAAAGAAATGTTAAGTTGTTGCAACTGAGTCCTCCATCCTCCTGAATATAAAATCTTCAGAAGAAAATCTTTGCTGAATTGCAGCGTGATATGTAACCGTCTACATCCAAAAAAACCCCAGCACAAAAGAGTCTTTGAAAATATCAGCATCTCTTGTCATCTCTCTGAGATTCTATGTTACAGGTCTTGGGAGACTGAAACTTGGCTACTGAATACTCAAAACTGGAGCTTCTCAACATTAAAAAGGACTTGTCATTTCTGCTGCAACAGGGCACAAAGACTCTTTAAAATAGAATGAACAACTTCTGTATTTATATCTTTAAAATACACCAGTGAAAAATTTAGCTGGTAAAATAAAATACCTTGACAGAACAAAGCTTAACAGTTTTGCTAACACAAGACTGTTAAGTTTCTGCCAAGAATTCTCCATCAGAGCTACGTACTTTTGGGTTCATCAACCATACAATTTACGGGCAATAAATCTGACACTTACAGGAGCAGCTGATTTTCGTATGTGCAGTATCTCAAATACTTCCAAGAAGTGTTGGATTTACAGCAGATGCATTATGTAGTTGATCTACACACTCTTGAAGAATCGCTGGAATTTCTGGTCAGACAGCGCCTCAAACAGAATCCAGCACAGTAGCTCTGACTGGGATGCTAGTCAGACAGAAACCCTGAGCAAACATAAAGAAAATTCAAATTCTACACGGGCAAAAATTCTAGCTGAACTAAGAGGTTAGGTTGAGAATCATCTGGACATACAGGATTGTCTTTGACAATAGTCAAAATAATAAAAAAAAAAAAGAGTAGAACCCCCTAGCAACATTATAGACTGGTAGAGCAGGAAATCATAATTATCAGAAAAAAACATGATGTGTTTTTGATATGAATGTGCTTATTTATTTTTATCCTTTATGTCAAACTTTTCTATGTCTCATCTCCCTCAGGTGCATAAATGAAGGACTGAGGATTAACTCAACAGTTAAATTAGGGGATTAAATGAGGGAACACAGTGGCTGTGTGAGGTTTAAGGTTTTTCCCCTCCTCTCTTCACACCACAAACACAAGTTGTAAAATGACTAAATATCAAACTTCAGACCAACTATGTAGTAATGAAAATCAAGATGTAAGAGAACCTACAGCTACACAACATAAAAAGAGTTTCATATGTCGAGGTGGGTGGTGAAAAGACCAGACTGGAGCAATTTCACTGCAAATAAAGTAAAATCTCTAAAATAGGAAATCATAAATATTGACAATCCAAATTTTACCTAAAGATACCTACCTAAGAATACATTAAGTCCAAACTTGGTAAACATTATGGCTAGATAACCCACAATTCCAATTGCATAATTCAGTTTATAGACCAGGAAGAACCATTTGCAGACCAACCTACGGATAAGAGAAAAGAAAGACTGCTGAAGACCTTGTGTATTTTGCAGAGTGGCACAAAATGCCACATGTGTAGCTTCTGTTGAATCATTCATATAAATTTAGCAGAAGTCTTACACTTCTATATTTCTTCCTTACTGAAACATGAATAAAAATGTATAATACAGGAGAAATTACAGGGAAAAAAAACAACAAGCCTTTTTTTGTTTTGCTTCAGTCTTCACAAGAAATGGTAATTGTGAACAGATTGCTAACGTAATAAAAACTAACAACTGGCATTTGTGAAGGAGGAAGACGTAGGCCAGAGCAGGATAAGAACAGGTGAAAAACAACTGAGGTAAGTTTTGCCACAGGTTTCAACTGAAGCAGAGCTGGATTCTTCTCCTAAAAAAAGGAGAAACATTTTTTTTAAAAATCTCCTAAAACCCCAGAAAGCACACAACTATTGAGCAAACTGCTATTTCGCAAGGTAAGTTTAAATAAATTAACAGATACAAACACCTGTAAAAGATAGTGACACAGCACCACCAGCTCACATCACTGTTACACATTTCTCCATCCTGCGGCCCTGGTTTTGTGGGACCACAGTCTGCTGCTTGTGACCATAAAAGTGACAGAGCTGGTTGCCTTTTTTTTTTTTTTTTTCAGTAGACTGAAAATCTGAATTTAAATAGTGAAGCCAAAACTGGACAGGCATACATCGTCAGTTAATTAGCTGCTTTCTCATACAAACCTATAACAGAACTTCGTTATCATGTTAGCTGCAAAATGAAGTGCTAATTAATTAAAAAATGGTATCGCAGCATTCTCTCAAGTGATGATGTTATCAGATTAATTGCTGTATATTGTTTGTAGTAATTGTTTCAAATGTCCTTGTTGATTTTTATGTCTTCCAGATCATTATTTTTAATACTATTAGCTTCTACATGAAATGCATGAGTATTTTCTCATGTAAATGAGGACAAAGATAGGAACTGAGTCATACAGATAAAAACCCCGGTATTGATTTATTATTAATACTGGAAGGTCACCATCTGGACAATTCCATAAAATAATACATCTGCATGGCTGCTAAATGGGAGTTTCAACATCTGGATCATATTATTCCAAGTTTTTCTCATCCACCCATCATAGCAAGAGGAATTTCCTGACAAATCAGATTGCTGCCCAAAGGTAAAACGTTTTTCTCATTACCATACTTTAAATGAGCTCAAAAAGATCTAGAAGTGAAGTCAGCATCAGCGTCATAGAGAACTTCCCCATTTTCTAATTATGCAGATTAAATAGGTCATACACGCACCAACTGAAACATGCCCATCTGTCTTCTGCTTCCCTCACAACGTTCCCCTCACTCTGAGCGAGTAAAAATGCCTATCACTAGCAAATTCAACAGAAGAACACTATTCTACTATCCTTTCCGTCTTATAGCATATGGTAAAAACTGCATACATAAAGAAAATAACTGTGTAATAATTAGATTTATTGTGAGAGGCTGACCTTACCAGAACTTGTTAACTTGGCAATGCAAGCTAGTTGGCTCTCTAAAAGTCTAGTTTCTTTTGATGTAGACATATTCTAGTACTCAAAAACATATGCATGGAAGAAATAATAAATCAGCTGTTTTTTCTTTTTTTTAAGTTTAAATTAATATGCTTATACTCAATAGTACATTGGAAATTGGCAGGGTTTTCTACATTAAGTAAATCAACTAACCTTATTTTCAAGATTTGCCTCATATTTAGGTATAGAAATCAATGCTGTCATAACTATGCTGCGTCATTTTTCAACTATATTCCAAAGTAAGTTCTCATTACATGACTGCTACATGATGCAATATATATAATCAGTAAAATGGACAACCACCTTTGGGACCAGAAGTAAGGCTTTTGTGTTTTAGATTGTTCTGAGGCAAATCTGCCCCTCTATCTCAAATATTTTAAGATTTTTATTATACCAGGGAAGAACAACTTTGTCCATATATAAAAAATATCTCTTTAATTTTCATCGATGAACAGCTTCCAATGACGACCAAATTGCTTTATAAGAATCAGCTGAGTACCTCATATTCAGAATTTCCTTTGGGAAAATATAGAGTTGGACACTAATAAAGTTTTTCCTTCCTTCTCCACTTGATATGCTAGACTCGTGCCTTTATGTTGAGAAAAATGAATAGGATAGGAGTGGGTTTTATCCTCTGACTAGCATTCTTTGCTACTCTGCATCCCAGAGCGCATTATACAGTTGCAAGCACATAATTGACTGCACCTCACTGAGTTAGAGGAGCGCAAAATTTGAGTGAAATGGAGAAACAAGAGTATTATCTGAACACAGATGCAAACTTACTGATAATCGGGATTTTACGATGTGAACTAGCAGAACACTGGCTCCAGATTTATTTTTTAAAATCTGAAATGATTACAAAATTTTCAAAAGTCACTGAAAATGATCATTTTCTGTAAGCTGCTTCCTCATATGGAAGTTAACCCCAAACCACCACCTAGAAGAAAAAAATACACCTGTCAGAGGGGCCTACATTTTATTTCAGGCTAAGACTTACTAGAAAAAACCCTCATCTTTTGTGTGTTTGTTTTGTTTTCTTTCCCCCCCTCTTCTGCTCTAGGATCACACTCATGTTACTTCATATGCAGCCATCTGGTGAAGACCACTCTCTTCCCTCTTGCCAAAATTATCCACAGCTGAGCCTAGGTTGCCTTGCTGCAACTTTTTTGCTCTTGCCTCTTTGAAATAGGAGCCTACCCCAGCATGCCTTTTTTGTTTTGTTTTGTTTGGGTGGGGGGGAGACATTTTACATTCTTGATAAGCCTGGATAATGCTCCTTTGGAAGGTACAGACGTTGCTGTTTCTCTTGCATCTAGTAAGTAATTGCTGCTTTTTATTTCTTGTTCCTTTTGAGCAAGCTAATGAATGCCCTTTCCATTTAGGGCTGATTTTATGCTCTCTTTGACCTTCATTTCCTTTTTCTTTCAAAAACCCCTGAACTTCTCTTTTTCACGGCTGCAAAGCACTTTGAAGGGGAGGGTGGGAGTCAATCCCTGCAATCCTTTGCTTTATTTCTACTAACAGGACTGTGCAATTCTCTCTGAGCTCTTACTATGTCTGAGAACAGCGTGAGTATCCAGAGCAGGGCTGGATACGTGCAAACATGACCTCAGAGAACTAGACAAAAAGGTTTGTCAGCTGATGCTGCCTTCCAAGCCATGACACGTAATGGAAGGCTGGCTATCTCTTGGGATGGAAAATATAAAGAAAGCAGGTTTTGATTGCAGAAAAGGAGCCTTATGTTTACCCCTTCCACTGAAAATATGTATTTTACCTCTTTGTTTGATTTCCCTCCTCTTTTGCTTCTCAAGATGCAAGCATGTTGTTACAATCAGGGGAAAGCGTTTGGTTTCTTCTCTTCAGCATTAGCCATTGTTGTGCATAACCTGTACGTGAACTATACAGGCATAAACCAAGCAGTCAAAAGCTGTCTGGCAAGTAAGAGCAATGTGTAAGCAAGCAAAAGTAGAGGGCTGTTTTCCCTTTAGCAAGCACATGGTTGTTTTGCAAATTTTGACTTATTTAAATGTTTCCTACCAAATCAAACAAAAACGATATGCACATGAACGCAAGCATAACAACTGCCACCTGGAAGAACTGTAATGCAAAAGTCTAGACCTGCCTGCGCTTAGGAAAGCAGTAGATATATTTTTTTGTGGTGGTTTATTTTTATGTCAAATGGACAATTTCCTGTATGCATTAACCAGGTTGTTTAAATTCTAAATGCAACCATCTTTACAGTTTCTTCTTCTAAATTAAGTTTCCTTATCTGATGCATCAATATGTGCTAGGGTTTTTTTTTTATCTATCTCATGTAAGGATCTCATTAAACATTCAACTTTGTATCGTAACATTTGTCCTATTTGTTAGTCTTCAAAGTACAGTGGATCAGATTTTGGCAGTTATTATACTGGTCGAAATTTGTAACTTTAACATTGCTTCATGATATGCTTTTAGAGAAAGCAAGCTGATGCAATGAGATCAACAGCATGTTCTAAAGCTATACAAAAGTATCTGGATATGAAACATGAAGGCAGTTATAACTTAATACACAAACTTGTCAGTTGTTTTGGTGACAAACACTCTTAAATTAGCTAACATGAAATAAATGCAATAAGCCATCTACTGGCAGACACCCACTGTGTGTAGAGCTCGCTATTATAAAGTAACTTCAGGCATAGGTGGTAGTTGTGAAACTATATTACTCTCCCAACTAAACAGAGTGTGAAGTGGAACTGCCAAAATTCAGTGCGAAGTGAACTTCAGCTTCTGGTGCTACTATTTTTACTGAAAGAGGCTCTGCTTCAGTTCCTCTTTTACTGGAGAAGGAGGTATTGCTTCTGTCACACAACTAAGCACTGAAAATTGAGGCCTCAACATGTTGCTGGTACAGATGTTTTATTTTAAAGTTCACTGCAAAACCACAAAAACCTGCACCAAAGTCTTATTAAAGTGTTGTGATGGCTGTAGTTGTACCGGAGCCTTCCTCAATTAGACTAAATGCATTTTAATATATATTTCTTTTTGAAGGTGTATATATATTTTTTTTTTTTTTAAGGTTCCATATGGGTGGTGTGACTTTGTAGACTCCTGTAAAGTTGTAAATGAAGCTTTAATTGCCAAACACCAAGTTATACAAGCACTAGGACTGTAACTAAAGTGTAGACTAGTGGCATTTTTGACAGAGGTTAGGTCTATGTAGTACACATTAATTACCTTTAAGTACTTCTAAGGAGGACAATGCCAAGCACAGAGCACGTGCTACTTAGACTCCCACAGGGTTTCCTAGGCAGACAGGGAACTTCCCAGCTGCTCATCATTCTATGCATACTTAGAATTCAAGCATCTTTCAGCATTGGGTCGATACCAGTCTCACGGAAAATATTTTCAATGGAAAACAAAAATTTGAACGGTCTGAGTGACTTCAGTCACTTCAGTGTTATGCTCTTTATTATAAATCTGTTCTAAGTCTATTCTAACTCTTCTGAAATCAGTAAGGCAAAAATTAATTTGAAAGGAATGCTTGAAAAGCTCTCCACTGAGATGCCTCCATGACCATAAAATGATTGAATTGTACAGTAGAACTGCTCTAGAAGAGAAGTTAAGGAGAACATAATGATAAAGTAGTATCATATGTGATTATACCATAAATGCTCAGGTATTGTGTGCTCTCAGGGTTAGGAGCGTGTGTTTCTAACTGCGGGAAGTGAGTGACGTGAAGCTAAAATCCTTAATGAGCTGTGCTACTTGTAAGTTCATTAGATACTTCATTGGTATATATGTTGCCATGAGGATCATTTCATCACTGTTCCTAACTCTGTAAAGCGTAGCTGAAGAGCCTGCTTCACTGTCTCTGTACAGCATTTTTATGCCACTGTGAAACTCTACTAACAGTAAAGCTCTTGTATATCCTGTACTTAAACAGTTTCTGTAAATTGTATCGTGATATTTAGTGTTTAACAGACCTGGGGATATGATGCTTCAGAGTCTGAGGAGCAATTGCCAAGAGATAAAGTATTGATAGTGACAGGTGTTGATATCACTGCTATGAAGAACTTCAATTAGGGAAAACTGGGTTTCAATCTACAGGTAACTTAGGGCACTCATCAGCTGGTGAAGATGGGAAAGCTAAGAAAGCTTCTTGTGTGCTTACAGTTCTGCCTGTCTGAAATATCTGTGTAATTGCCATTATTTGTTTAACACTTCCTTATAACTTGCATTGCTTTTTAAGGACTGGCCCTTTCTGAGATACTTAACTTTATAGAACTATTGAATAGGGAGGTCAGAGGTGGAAAACATGTCAGTCTAGTTTTCTCACGTTTGCAGAGAAGTCTGCGGTAGGGGAAAGGAAGTAAACTGAAGTGCCATAAGCACCAGTTTTAGCACCTTAACCACAAGACAGGGTTTCTTTCTCATAAGACATGTGCATGAGTGACTTGATGAATAGGGACCTTGGATTCTCTCAGTAAACCCTCTGTAGCTTTAACTGGATGAGGGTAGTGACTTTGTTCTCCTCCCTAGTCCATTACTAGACAGTTGTTTGAAAACTCAAAGCCTTTTCCTTAAAAGCTTTAACCTACTGAAGACTGACCACAGCATCAGTAGGCATAGATAGAAAACAAAATGCAAGTAGTTTTTAATTCCAATAAAAGCTGTTGTCTACCAGACCAAAAGTCATGGCTTGCTGCTTCCCACAGAGGCTCAGTTGTCCTGCTGGATGTAAACCCTTAAGAGTTTGTTGTGACTCCCAACTGTTACCTGAGAAAGGTGATGTTTTAACCACTACAGCTCCAAAAGTGCTGTCTTCCTGACAAGCTGTTCAGAGTGTACAATTGACAGTGTCTTTGCTTCCACTGAACAAGCAAAATCTGGGTGACAACCAAGGCTGCAGTGAGAATAAGAACCATCTCCATGTGCATTGATTTACAGCCACTGTGCTTTGCATGTATCTTCTGATGCTGCAACTGGAAAAGAAAAAATGCGTGCTATTAAAAAAATTTTTTTAAGTCTAAATTGATTTCTTACTCCTAGAGGCGACAGTAAGCCTATGTATGAGAAATATGCTATGAGGAAATAAGTGTGAAGATAGAAGGTAACAAACTAGATGAGAATACTTGATCTTTGTAACTGGAACTATTATCCTGAAAAAAAACAACGTAAAGTAATGGGCAAAGAGTTGTCATTTTTTCTTTTCTTTTTCTAGTAACAGCCCTGAAGAATAATGTAGCCACAAATACATTATGCCTATGAAATTTAAGCAGATATTTCATAATCATAGATCTGAACTCTGCATAATCTTTTAGCCCAACACAAATGCAAACTCAGTAAAGTGCTTAAATCCCTGTTTCAGCTTCTTTCCATACAAAGTGAGAATTGCAGCTGATATCTATCTTCTTTCTAGAGTTAGTGAAAGTTTCCTTGGGCACCTAAGAAAAGAGGGGATTGTTTTGGAGCTATAAATCGTCTTCCTTCAAAACTGACTTTGAGTGAGCTTCTGTGTTAGATTGAAGCCTCATTCCCTGTAATAAGAATCTTGATCTTCATCTGAACTTGACTCTAACCTAGATGTTAGTTTTCTGCTGACCTGAAGCTTTCTGGGCCCACATTTCAGCACTCAACAGTATGTCCTGCCTTCTAGATCTGCGTATGCACTGAGTGCACCCCAACTGCACGCACCCTGGAGTGGAGCTAAAGAGACAGACATGCGCTGTCCCCCTTCCCCTTCCATACTCTGGTCCCTGTGCCGAGGAACACCGTGTGTATGGGCTGGAAGGGAGCTGCAGTATGTTCTGTTTGATGCCTGCCCCAGATAATTTGTGGATCAAGACCTTGTATGATGGTGGCTGAGGGGCAGCAGCTATTCTGTTCAGACACAGCCAATGTTAAACTGATTGAGATACAGATTTGAGCAAGGAACGACGCAAAAGCCCAAAGCCATTCTTTGCTGCTATTACTTCTTATCCCATATTAGACAAACTTTAAAGCCAATTACAACTTTTGATTTTTCAGAAATCTGGATATAGGTTTAAAACATGTGGTTCTTTTCCAATCCTCCTTCAGAAGCAGATGTGCAACAGTAGCCACGCTTTTTCCTATTTAAAAGCCAGTGGCTACTGATACCAGCATCAAAAGTCTTTCTTCCCAGCCTCATGCATGCACCAGAGGACCACATCTTCTTTGCCAACAGCATGCTTGTGTTCAGTATCTGGAAGCAGTTCATAGGTGTGATGCCCTGGGTGACCCTCAGGCCACAATCGAGGGTGCCCCCTTACGGGCAGCCCACCGGTGCCAGGCACGCCGGTGGGCCAAGCCTATAGCTGGAGATGGTGTTATTTAATGTGCATCCTAAGAAAAGGAAAGGCAGCAACAAGGAGATAACAAGCTTTTTCTCACCACTGCCCCCTCAAGAAGGCATTAAAATGATGATTGTGATTTCTTTATTAGACTTGCAAGGACAGGAAGCATTCTATTTTACTGTACCTAAGAAAAACTATGTACTACATCAGCAATCTGTGTAATGATCACGGTAAAGCTGTTCCCTATTTTGTTTTACTGAGGAACTGATTAAACTGACAGAATAAAAAGTTCCAGTAACGCTTTTCAAGAAAATAAAAGTCTTTACTAACTACACTTCTGTGAACAAAATGGTAAAGGTTTCTGGTATCACTATAAACGTACAATTCATTTAACAAAACATTTGCAAGCAATATGTAAATTAACTTACTTCTATTGTTCCTCTGTTGATAATAAATCATTTTCCTGAAACACATTCAAAACAAGCATTAGAACTTCACCATGAACCACAGCCAGATTTTCTTCTCTTAACCCTTCTCACAGGTTTTTCTCCTCTTAACCCTTACCACTCCTTCCATCCTGTAAGTTGTTGGATGTGTTGGTAGGTTCTGCCCCTCTTGCCTGGAAGCTGCTCAAAGAGCTGCAGCTACGTGGAGGATTTTGGTCGTGCCATTTCAACGGCTGCAGTGGATTCATCTAATGAATTCTCTCAGGGTGACTGACCAATGGGGATCATGATGTACTCTAGAAAACTACAGTTATAGCATAACTGCAGCCAAAAGCGACCTTTTCAGTTATTTGGACCAACCTCCAGTGTAAAATGGAGTGAAGGACATGAGGTTGTTCAGGGCTGAGTACAACTTGGGTTACTCGTATCTCCATGGATGGATATTTCAGTGCCCCTCTGGGCCTCCCGTAGCAGTGAATTCTCTTTTTCTTCTTCAGTACATAGAGACAAAATCACTGTGCCAAAATTAGCAAGCTGAGGTTTAAACAAAATGTTTCCTAGACTTAACCAAAAAAGTCTAGGTCTGATCTTTCAGCTACTCTAATTAAGCAGCTATACTGGTACACCGTGAAGCCTGCAGTACAGCTCTGACAAAAAAAAAAGCTGAAAAGGGGAATTTGAGAATATTCAATGAAGTCTAAAGGTAGTATTTCTGGTTTCAAACTGGGTTGTCTCAGAAAAAGTAATTATCAAAGATGGCGTTTAGTTCTTGTTTTTCCTTCAAAATCTTTCAGTTCGGTAAATAAATATTTAAATTTTCTATAGAGAAAATCTAAAACTCAAGGGGATTAATTTTTCCAACTTTTAGGTTTGTTGTTTTTCAGTTGAAATGTCCATGTGTGGTGGTGGCTGTTACTATTAATATAATTTGAAGCATTAAGGTGCCACTTTGTGTTGTTTTTTTGCCATGTATGTCTTACCCTATGGGTGATGTGTCCTTGCATTTTACCCTGAGTTCTGAGGGATATGTCACAGTTTTACCATCCACCTTAAATAACTGTGTGGCACTTTGTACTTGTCTGAGGGAAAAACAGGGAATGAAAGTCACCATTCGCTTGAGGAAAGATGTGCATTTTTAGAAGAATTTAAGTACAAAAAGATACAGCTGCCATCTAGCAGAAGCTTCAGCTCATCTAGATGCCCAGCTGCCACTCACTGCTTCTTCAGGTCCTTTTGCTGTTTCTGTCAGAAAAAAGTATGAGGCAAGTGGCTCCAGACCTTTCATCTTGGGAGGTCATAAGGATCAAATTGAGGGAGTAGGGAGGCAGGGGAAAACAGTCTTCACTCTACTTTTGCAGAATCAAGTAAAGGTGTCAACAGTCTAGTCTCAACAAATATTATAAAATGGGAGACTTGCCTTTGTGGTCCTTGTGTATGATAATGTACCTTTACCAAAGTATTGGACTACACATCTGCGAACTCTAATTTCATTAGAGGTGAATTAAATTAAAACAATTACATTATATAGCTCGAAGAAGAGATGTGTTTCAATTCACACTGCATTATTTATTTGTTTACCAGCTAGCAAATAACAGAGGACTTGCATATTCTGCAGATGCATTCGTATCTTGCAAAATGAACCTGATATCTGTTGTTACTATGCAATAAAACTGGAAATATGCCTGGGATAGTTTAGATCCCACTTTTCTCAGCCTTCTGCACAGTAACATTTGGCTATGTAGCAAGTTAGAGACCAGTCAAGAGGAAGGCTACTGGGCCTTACAAACAAAGTAAGTTTTATTTCAAAGGCAGCAGACCATTTGCTAATACTTCATCACATTCTATTAGTATACTATGTTTTTAACTTTATTTTGGATAACGCACAGCTAAATCAATCCTTGCTTCTCCAGACTTCCCTTCTTAACCTGTGATTGTTCTCCTCCTTTCCCATGGCAGTGGGAATGGTTTGGTGATAAGAGCTACCCTATAGTAGGTGGGTGTGCTGCGTGAGGCAAAGACCAGAGCAGCAGGTGAAGGCTTGTCCCAGCAAGGGAGCAAGGATGGGCTTTGTCTGTAGGGTGAAGGACTGGGCAGGAGGGGTTAAGAAAAGTCCCAGGAACTGCTGCCACCTAGGTGCTGCAGTTCATGGTGCAGTAGCTGAGAGAAAAGAACAAAAAAGAAGTGAATAAGAGGAAGCATGACAGAATATGTTGTCGGTGGCCATGCAGAAATACAATGCATAGAGGCAAATACACAGCAGGACAGTGCTGTGTGTGCAGCAGTGGGTGTAGATACATATTTTATATATATATATATATTTTAAATACAGTGTGTTGCATGTTATAATGTTATGCAGTTTAATTTTATAGCTTCTGTACTGGCCATTTAACCCAGAATGTGCATCAAAACCTTCCCAATAAACTTAAATCACTAAATGTTTTTCTGTTATGCAAGTAGTAGTTTTGTATTTCTAAGTGCTCTTTGAAATCTCTTTTTTTTTTTTTTGAAAGTTGGAAGGCTAAAGAGCATTTACCTTTGACAAAGCAGAAATACTTAAAGGCAAATTTGTATATGTTGTTATCCTACTTTTTCCCTTTCTTTTTTTCAATGTTTTAATAAATAGGATTAAGCAGCCAAAATGAGACAAAGTGATAGAGGAATGTTTCTGCATAAACTCCTAGTGTCCACATTCAGTACATAAATTCAGTACCTTTATAACACTTACCAAACAAGTACCTCAGAGCAGTTGGCAGAAATCTAATCAAAGGCAAGAGGCTGTGTAAGATAATGTAAACCAAATCATTGCCATTTAAATGACACGTGCAATTAACATCTGGGGCCCTGTTTTTCCATCTCAATCTCCTGACGGCCAGGCAGCCCTGTCAGTTGTTACCTTTACCCCACCATTCAACAGAACACAGCAAACACTTAAAATTTTATTCTTTGAGCTCCTCCCTAAAGACTGCATTACTGGATTCATCTATATTTTCATAAATGTGATATGCTTCAAAGGCTTGCTTTGACCTTACAAGGGAACAACTCTTTCTGGCTGACCAGGCTGGATTCTGGGACTCTTGGGAAGCAAAAAAAAAAAAAAAGGATTTATTTTATTCTTGGAACTTTTGTGGGAATATCAGAACTGCTGAAGCTCCAGAGCAGGTCTGTCAGATAATTTTGGCAAATTCTCAATGTGATAACTACAGTACGATACTGTAATGGGAAGGAAAATCCATTAGGAAAATAATAGTAACTGGTGTACGTTTTTTATTTCATGATGCATATAATTTACCAAGAAAGTAAAATAGCATACAAATATTCATTGGATACATTTATGATCAAAGAATAAAGCAATACCAATAAAGCAAGATAGACGTCAGCTGGTTTCACTATAAGCTTAAATCACTGAAAAATTGTTCCCCTATACAGGCAATAAAATTTCTTTTTTTTTTTTCTAACTAACTACCCTGTAAAATGCAAAAATGTAACATCTTCTTGCCAAAGTTGAAAGGCTATTGCTTTTAATTGTCATTTGCACTGGTTAAAATGAAAAGTGCAAATTTCTATGCACTGAAAGATGCATGCACACGCTGTGCTCTGTGCATTGTCTATTTTATGTCCAGCCTCTGGATATTGTCAGATAAAAGAACATTTTTATTTTGTGAAGGAGGTGCTCTTAAAAAGCGGCAACGCACACCAGACAAGAGAAGCAGTAAGTTAATCTGCTGTAAAGCAGGACATGAAAATATGCTTCTCCTTATGCCTGCAAAAGCTAGTGAAGCAAACCTCTTTATTTCAAATAAGGAAAATTCAAAAGCTAATCCTCCTTGTTCTCCCAGTGATGTGACTGGGTTAGGAATAGAAAATTTTCTGCAATAACAATACAGTTCTTCTTAGTCACTTCTCATTTTTTAGCTATTAGGTTTCTTTTTTCTTTTTTTTTTTCTTTCTTTCCTAAAAAAAGGAAGTCTAAAAATGAACATTTCATAAAACGAAACCAGTGAGACCTTTATCATTCCAGGATCCCAGAATCTGGGCACCAATAAAACGTTTTGAAGGACTGGTGGTGGACTCATGGTAAAGGTGACACACGTAAAACAGCACTGTCTGGCATCTGTCCCACTGTAGAAATTGGAAACACTTATCATAGAGAAGCAACATTACTTTTGCCTCTGGTGGTGGTTATGTTGTTGAAGGCATCACCACTTCGGGAGATAGCAGCAGAGAGCGGGAGAGTGCTGGAAAAACCAATGGACAGCATAGCCAGAGGGAGAGGGTGCTGTGTATTTGTGGACTTAAAATCTGGCAAATGAAGCAGCATGGATCTGCCTTTCAAGGAAGCTCAAAAAGGAGTAGGATAGTTGAGGGCTAGAGAGAAAGCTGAGGCTGGGCAATGGGTGCTACACTAAGTAAGGAAGATAACATGACTGAGGGATAATGGGTGCCTTCCAGTCAGAGCACAGCAAAGAAATGAGTGACACCCTTGTATCCTTGCTGGAGAGGCTGTCTGTGCGTGGATGTAGGAAGCGTGTCTGAACAGTGCAGTGTTCACCGAACCCGAGCCCTTTACATCTGCTCAGGTTGTGGTTCAACACACCCTGCCTTTCACCTCGGCGTGTCTTTCGCCTCTTGCTATCGCTCACTGAAATGTCTGGTGTTGCTTCCACTGCAGTCCACGGGGTGAATCCCGCGAGTGAAGCAATGTGGCTGCAAAAGCTTTTGTGGAGCGGGCAAGGAGTGCGCCGGCCAGTGGCGTACTGGGGAGGCAGCCACTGAGCAGCATCGGTGTGTACGCGAAGCAGCTTCCCCAGCTAAAACCTGACAACCAAAGCTGCTGCGAGGCCTCTGGGCCGCTGGCCGTATGCCTTATGGCCGGGGTCGCATGCTGAGCTCCGACTGCCACGCAGCAGTCGTGTGCGTGCTTTAGTCTTCCCGAAGTCAAAGAGAATTAAACAAGCCTTCAAAGTTGTCTGAGAGGCGTGCGGTGATTGTGCTGTCCTGCTGCGGGGAGGTGTGTTTCTGTCTCACAACAGCTTTGAGACAGCAGCAACCGAGTCAAAAGCGGCTCACGATATTTGCTGCTGCATTTTCACTGTATTCGGAAGGGAGCACATTCCATCTGAATGTGTGTTCAGCTTTGCACCTCTGAGCGGCGACTGCCCCAAAGCTCCCAAATTTTCAAAGAGTTACATGGGGATTTATCCAGCCAAATCCCATTATAATCAATGGGAACCGGGTGAATAATTACACTGCCGTTCTTTGTAAATAACGAGGAAGGTTGCCAGTTACTGCAGATTACGATGCTGACTTTTTGTAGGTGTAGATCCAAGCGTCCGCTGGGAACTGCACTTAGACCACCAGGTTATTTCACATATCGGTGTAGTTCCCGTGTTTACTGTGCATATCCCTTCAAAGAACCGCGGTTGATGACTTCTGGTCCACTGTGTTAGCAGCCCGTCTCCTCTCCATCTCCTGTTGTTTCCTTTCACAATCGGAGTAACAAAAAATGGTGGTGTAAATAGAACTCCAACAAAGAGGTCTGTTGAGCCTGTAATGCTCCCCTGAAAGGAGGCTGTCGAGGGGATGAATGGAGCAGCCTCAGCCTAGCAGTAGCGGGGAAATAGATGACTTGGCATTGGAGAGCAGCAGCCAGCAGGGTGCATATGCCCAGTGTAGTGGCAAATAATGGTTAAGCTAGTCGGTTGAAGGGCTAAATGAGAGTACATTGTCTAACCCTGTAACCGTAACTAAATTGTAACCTGAAAAGAGTTTATAAACATCTGGCTGCTAGGCCATCACTGAAGCTTCATAGCTACATCTGAGGTGCAGAAGTTTTTAAGGCTGTAGATGATTACTTGGAAGTATTACCATCTTAAGCAGATTAATTGCATTTCAGGATTGTAGAATGTATTAAATTGTGGTTTGAGCGTCTCTGCTGAGTTTTCCCGTTAAATTAATTTTCACAAGACGGACGTTTATGATTGATACTATTTCCACTTGGAAATAGACGCTCATTTGGAAACTCGTTTTGGTTTCATGACATCTTACTGCTGATTTTATAGCTCTGCTCGGTATTTCATACAGAATTATAGGCTGCTGGTACACCTTAACTTCACTGGTTCTTATATTCACGTCTTTATCCAGAGGCTCATCTGTCTAAGCTCAAATGGAGTAAATGACACATCTGTATCTTTTGATTTCTCACAAGTTTAGCAGTGCAGGAGCACATTTCCCTGCTCGGTCCTATTTCATTTAAATATTGCTGTTCAGTGACATTGAAAAGCATATACTAGTTATACTAATAAGCATGTGACCTCCTCTGCAGACTAGCCTTTCAATCTTTTTATAGCTCCCATTATTAATAGGACAGCATCTATGTGCTCCACATTTGTGTTGCAAATACTTACAATAGTTGGAATCATTTTCTAATTACTTAAACAATGCACTGTAGCTGCACCAATTGGAATTTCTGTAGGCTACAGGCTTGCTAATTGTTTCCTTTAGTAAACCTAATTTATAGGGCTGTGCAAATAGTTGCTGGATTTAAAGTATTTTGGCAGCTGAACAGAAAAAAATGTTATGAACTGAATGGAAACTTCATTTCTTTAGAACTGTCAGCACAGCAACAAGGATTGATATGAGGTTCTAGAAACATTTTTTAACACCTGGCAAACTGTTTCATTTGGTTTTCAGGTACATTTATTAAAAGCAAAGGAATAGATCATAAACATGAGAGGGAAGTAGTCCCCGCTCTCCCGTTTTATCTACTGATCAAGTGAATAGGGCAATCTACCTGGGATGTTAACAACGTAAATTCAAGACTCTAAACTGTTTCAAGCTTTTAGTAAGGTTTGCCTAACAGGCAGATGAAAGTCTTAACAATGGAAATGAATGATTTCGGGATGGAGCTCTGTTTCTTTCCTAGGATGCCTAGATTAAAAAATAACCCCAATGGATCAAGCAAGCAAAATAAGAACTTGTGAGACAGGTTTCTTGTGCTGGATCTTCTCTGTTTATGAGTCTGATGTGAGGCCGTGGCACATATCTACAGGAGCAAGAGAGAGGCTGAGAATCCAAGGTGGCCTCTGACCCCTCTATATTCTCCCGTTGCTGTACAAAGTGAGTAACCTCATCATCGGGCCATGAGTTTCTTCTTTCTCTAATTTATTCTTTAATTTAATATGACGTGGAAAAGCTTCAGTAGCTTTGAGTTGTGACTTGAGAGTGTTGAGAGTGAAACATGTTGAGAGTGAAACATGCAGCATACTCCCCATTCAAGTGTGTAGCTACCAACATTTCTAGTTACCAGATGAGCTCTCGATCTGAACTGGGACACAGAGCACAAAGGAAAGGACTTATTTAAACCTGGATCTCCCATGGCCTAGGGAAGTGTTTGCCATCTTGTCTCACATACCTATTTGAGTGCACAAGAATGACTATAGATAATGTCAGTGACTATACAAGTCTGCTACCAAAAATGAAAGATTTAATTGCAGAAAAGTTCACTCCCAATCTTGGAAATGAAAGAGAAACAGCACTAGGTGAATTTTCTCAATTTGTTTGAGTCATCCAAACCAATAAACCATTTAATGAAAAAAAGTTCAGCCAGCTGTACTTGGTTAAAGGAACTTCGCATAGTGTGAAAATTGACAAAGACCTTGGGTTTTCTATTTATGTGAAATTGCTATCAATACCGTAACTTTTACAACACTTTTTGAAGAGGCTTTTGCTCTGGAAAATCTCTGAGCAATACTGTACATTCAGGGAAACTCATTTGAAAAAAAACGTGCAAAAGAGTTTCTATCTTTTGTTGTTGTTTTCTAGTATTTTTACTGGATCTGGAGTGAAAACAGCTACTAACAAGGTCTTATTTTTCAGTCATTCTGAAGACTATGCATTTTCCATAGTCCTCAGGTTTTCTTCCCTTTCTTTAACATACTTACATTTTAGAAATCTCAATTAAGAACCTCTTGATTTTTTTTCTCCCCTCTGTTTTTTTCAGGACCAAATAAGATTTACTCAGACACATCTGCTATGCCTCTCTTGCTTTGCTCTGAATGACTCCAGAGAAAAGTAAAATACAAAAAGAAGGTGCTTTGCCAGGTGCAGACCTGAGTATATGCAAACTTTAGTAATTCAAGTTCCCGAGGTCAAGTCTAGTGAATCTAACTCTTCCCAAAGATGAGCATTTTCTTCTTGCTGCCCCTTGCTTTCCTCCCCATCTGCAACCTCTCTGCTAGCTGTAGCGTTCGTACTGTAACATTGAGAATGTGCATGAAATGTCAAACTAACAATTCTGTTCTGGGTTTAAGCTTGCAGTAGATGATTTGAGGATGTAAGCCCCTGCCCCAAACTGGGGCTTTGCTGTGACCTATTATATCCCTATCTCTAAAGATAAACTTGAAGAACCAGCCCTCCTCTGCCTTCCCAGGGATCTACTCTCTTATCTCCAGTCATTGCTCACCAACACTTTCATCTGTCAAAACCCTCTCTGCTGTTCTAGCAACAAGCACCCAGGCTCTTTTCCAGCTGACATAAGCTTCCTGCCACCTCCTGATGACAAGTGCTTCCAACATTTCCAGCTGTCAAACTTTCAGCATCTGCTCCACATGTCACCAGGCTGACTTCGCTGAACGTCGGGCAGCTTTGTGCTCAGCCAGTTGCTGGTGAGAATGATTTCATCCTGACTACAGTCACTTGTCCAAGTCTTTATGTGCTGAAACTGTGACAATTGGGGTTGCTGTTTTTCCTTCCAGATAGCTTCTGCTATTACATTTATGTACAAGTACATGTTTTATTCAGACTTAGTCAGCTATTCTACTAATACTAGTTGAGAGCAGTGGCTTCAGTAGTGCTCTATTAAATCTGTTCAAAATGCTCCTCTTCTCATTGGACTTTGAGCAGAAGTGGCTCTTCTGAATTGTTAGTGTCCTTAATTTATGTATAGCATGACATTTAGAAAATAAATACTCTTACTGTTAAAGAGTCAGTCTCTTCAAAAGTAGTCAATACTGGATTTACTCTGCTTCTAAGAATTTATATGGAATTTTACCGCTGATTTCCCTAGCACCAGCTCTAGGCCATCATTTCACACTTCATAAAGTCTACCTAGAATGTGTATTGGTACCAAATTCCCTGGCAAATCTTGTCATCTTTTTTCTTTTTTTTTTTTAAGCTCTATTTCTGCACCATTCTTTCAGTAGTGTGTCAGAAATGGAATACATCAGCCAGATGAGAATCTCCCACTGAAACAGATTATGCCATTACAGTATTCACCAGCACCTTCTTCTTATCTCTTTTTCGAGTGCTGCTGCATGTAAAGTTTTCCACAAGCTCTTCTAGATCCTTTTTCTCCTTGAGAGGATCAAAGATAGAATGAGTGTGAGAGACAGGCAAGCAGGAGAAGGGCCCAGCTGGCAAATGCAGAAAGCCTAGGCCTTGAGTGCTCAGCCTTACCAAGATTACGGTGAGACTGAAAAGGTGTCTTTTTCACGTCTACAATACAAGCTGAGCCCTGCTGGGCCCTGCCCTGCAGATGGTCATGAGGCTGTCACCTGAAGGGATCCAGCCTGCTGCTGAAGTGCCTTGTGGGAGCAGCATCCCAGTCCTTGTTCCTTGCCTACTATGAGCGGCAGGTCCCTGGGGGCCCCTTTCATGTGCTGCAGGGACAGGCTATACCCGGACAAAGTCAATACTGGAAGCTCTTTAACAGCCCTGCCCAACTTGCCCTGGTGCTGGGCAAGCCGAAGCAGCAAATTGAGACTAAACCTCCTGTAACATTTCTTTACAAATGTCTGGGCTGAGGGACCGTTTTTTTTGGATGGACTTCGTGTGACCTACTTGCCACCTCTTCACCCTCTCTCCATGCATCAAATGGTGCAGCCATGGGCCTAGGAGGGTCTTCTGCTCAGCTGCTGAATTCACCACAAACCACTCACTGTATTTAGTTGTTTTCATTCAGGGCTCATTGGAGATCAAACAAAGCAGCTGAACATCAGCTCAGAGGCACTGTCTGCCTTGTGTGACTGAGGAAGGTGGTGGGAGCACAGAGTTGACAAGTGGGTGCAGAAATTGCAGCCTCTGTGGAGAAATCCACAATTAGATATTCTATGGACACAGCAAGTATAGTTATTGCTAGGGGAAATTCACCCTACACTAGGTTGTGGCACTCTGCTAGTAGTCTGGGAGATGTGCTATATTGTGATCCATGTTCTAAATGTCTTCAGTGATCCTTCTGAGTTTCATACAGTAGAAAATGCAGTGTCTCTTCCACCTTCCATTTTGAGAAAACTCATTCCATAATAGACCCTTTAAGAACTATAACTGTTTATAACTATATTGTTGACTTTTATATTACTCTCAGCTATGTGCTGGGTAGTTGCAGCAGTTACAAGGCAACTCTTAACAACTAGTTTCCCACTCTATTGTTCTGTAGAAAGCAGTATTTCATACAAATCTTTTCTTGTTCATAAACTTCATGTAGCAGTACAAAGTTGAGAAGGCTGCTAATCCTTCCAGCAAGATTTCTAAAGCTTAGTTCTGTATTGAGGGACTGATTTCCATGCAGTGTTTCGTGAAGGTAGAGCTAGCTTTAGAATTCCAGAAGTACTTAATGAATGTATAAAGTCTGTGGGGAAGCCAGGGCATTTCATTTCAGCTCTTCTCACGTCTTGTATTCTAGTCAAATGATGAAACAAAAGGGTTAAGCCAATTTTAACATTGTACATGTGTGGGACAGATTATGATACTACTACTTGATAATATATTCAGCAGTCTAGATCCCATTTCCAAAATCCTTGGGTGCCAAGTACGTTAAACTCTAAGGATATGTGTGTTGCGGCCAAATTTTAAATATTTTGAGTACCTCGTGCAACAGATCAGCATCTGTAAGCACCTAACAGGATTTTAAATATGCCTTCTTATGGTGCTTCCAACAAAATTAATTTTTTGTCCTTTTCTAGTGCAAGTTATTTAATAATCAGACCCTAAGAATCAGACCCTAAGAATGCCTCTTTGTACGAGATTATGCTTTAGTTTCACAGACTCTTTTGAAAATCCACTATTTAAAAATCCTCATTGTGTGGAAGAAAAAACCCAAGCCCATTCATATCATACTGGGGTGATTGCGGTGCACAGATCACAGAATGTAAATGAGAGTACTGAAAATTTTTCTGATATTGAAGAATCTGAAGGAAACAGGCTGTGTGAGGCTATGATTATCTTCAAAATGATTTTCTTCCTTTGTTGAAAACAAATTACTAAACCTCCTAATTCTTAAATTGTAGTGTATTTTCTTGTATTGCCTGATTATTTGGAGAGGAAGGGGGGAGAGTTGCTTTAGTTTCTGAAACTCTACCTCTCAAAACTCTTTTGCCTTACCTATTACAATTAAGCTATTGTTTTGCTTAGGAAAGTAGCCCGACTTAATTCAGGTTTGTGCCCCAGAGTAAACTGAAATGATTAATAGCTCTGTGTGTGCCTAATGATGTGAGCCCTGCAGCCACTAAAGCACCTGTCTCAGTGTGTAACCAGCCAAGGTTCACTATTGTGCATGGCTGGAGATCCACATAACAAAAAAGGCAATTAGACAACGTTAGGGATTTGAAGCAAACTAACAATGCAGAGAAATTGCCTAGGAAGGATTAGCTATCTCTTGCCTGATAAAAGCAGGTAGCAATGGAGAACTCTCGATTTGTCCTCCCATAGTGGCTCCATATGGAAAGTTTAATGTCTAATGAAGACTGCCAGGGTTATGATCTGAAAACAAAGATCTGGAAAGTTGAAAGCGTGCTTAAATTAGCATTTCTGCTACCCTTTCAGGTCACTCCTACATCTGCGAGTTGCTTGTAGTTTTGGCTATGCCTCTGATGGCAGCTTGTGTCCAAACAGAAAAATTTCCTTGACTTTAACATCACCTTTATGGATTGAAAATGACTCCAAAAGGATGATCTTCAGCATTTGTGTTTTGAAAGAGCTGCATTAATAAAATTACCTTACTGTGGGTCTTAAAAGGTGAATGTGCTCTTTCTTGGGTCTGTTCTGTAAGACACTGAGCATTCCTGACTTGTGCTGTTTTTTCTGGACAGACAGCTTCTCTGTCTGTGCAGAAATTGGTTTTGAAGTTTTCTCCATCGGCTGGTTTGCGGTGCAGCTTTCTGCATTGGTTGGTTAGTTTGATCAGTGGTGAGAGCGATGGACTGGCTGGCTGACTGCTGAGGTGTTCCTCCTGGCTGGATGACAGGTTTGCCAGCTGACCTTGGCCAACCGGCCTTAACTCTGGTGGGGGATAGCGACTGATACTTTCCAAGGCATCTAGGTGATTTAGGAGCCCACTGCTCACCCTGGAGGGGGTTGATGCATTTGGAAATCGTTACCCTATTAAACTCACCCCAAAGGGATATAGCGTGGGCTAATTTATGTTTGTAAGACAGCTTGGGGTCTTGGATTCCTATGATGTGAGTACTTGCCTCTTTGTACAGAGGCAAACAAGATCCATTCCTGTGGTTGTTTCATCAGACAGTCAGGCTGTACTGAATCTACATCTGCTGATAAGAAAGCAACTTCTAGATAAATCATACAGGCATATCTCTGAAGCCTAGAAATACGAACTTCTGGCTCCAATAACAAAAGCCCAGGCTGCCTGACCTAAGGAAGGCTGCCTACTGCTCTGGTAGCAATCAATCCATCACCTTTCCTCTGACATTGCCAGCTGTGGGCACATCGTTAGGGCTCACGGGGCTGGTAGATTTGGCAAGGATGGCAGCAGGCCGCAGAAGAAACACAAAAGGAGCTGCTTTGACGGCTGCACGGGGGTCTCTCATGCCCCAGAAGAACTTGAGGGATGATGAGGTCGTCCATTCTTGAGTCATGGTGGCTCTGCGTTTGGCTAATACCCTTGATGGCTGATGTGAGGTGCACTGTAGCCCCAGTGGGGGAAAGGAGGGTTGTAACAATGAGGCTGAGATGTGCAGGAGCCCTGGCCATGCAAGAGAAAGCATGCTTCATCTGTGTTCTTCATGATCCCTGTATTCTTTAAATATCTTTATATTCTTCCGCTGCAGAATAGGCATGGTGGCTGTGCTTGAGGCGACCAGCATGTGTCTGTGGTGCTCCTTGTGGCATCTAACCGCCTGCCCGTCCTCACATAAAATAATTGACTAAATTTAAATGGCTCTTGCTGAATTTCCCACATGGGTCTTTTTAAGTCTGAAGCTGGTCATTAGGATTTTTGTGGCTTGTATGTAGCTATACTGCAGGAGTTCTTTAATAAACCATGCTGAGGGTGAAAGTGTGTGTGGGTGAGAGGGAGCCCGAGTGGCTTCTCTGCGGGTGTCTGAAGCGAATGAGAAACAAGGGAGAAAAGAAAGGATTAAGAAGTAATTAAAGGCTAGAGAGAATGATAAATAAGGGAGAAAGGAAAAGACTGCAAGGAATATTGCTGACGGGTTTTTAATTTGAATTTGGGCAGTCATGTTTTTTTTACACACTCAAGGAAGAAGAGGTTGGAGGGAGCCTTGGTTGCTGTTATGCTTTCAAATTATAATCTAAGTGTTGCCTTGGTTATACACAATTCTGATTGCTGTGGCCTAGTGAGTAGAGCGTAAAACTTGAGAGACAAAAATTATGCTGCTTTTCATGACTGTGAAGGACTCGTTGGGTGGTTTTGAATGAGTTATTTCATTTCACTGTGCCTCATTTTCCTGATCTGCAAAATGGGGATATTAATGCCTATTTTTGTGAAGGCAGTCTGAGAAACTTAAATGGAAACTTCTGTATAAATGTCAAGTATCATTATTATTGTTCTTAAACTAATCTATTGTAGTCAACTGCTTTTATAGTTTTTATGACAGCAAATACAATGGGAGCTACATAATTGGCTGCCTAACAATGTTGTTTTGATTAGGAGACAAAAAGTGTCTGAAAAATACAACAGTGGGTTGCCTTTTTTTCATCAATTGCAAAAAAAAAATTCTGCTAGAACTGAACCACATCATACTGTATAAAGTGACTCTGAAGTACATGTGGCACAATGATCAGAAGTAACAGGCTTTGATAATTTTTTGTTATATGTTTGGTTTACTATTTTCCTGGCACAAATATTTTCAGTTATTGTTGAGAAAGAGTAAAAATGTGAAAAATGTACATCTTTACTTCTTTTCTAGCATCTAAGAGATGAAGTTTCCTCAGGCTGTGACTTCAAAACACTAATTTTCAATTGAATAGTTTGCAGTGTCTGGCTTTATACACCTTTGGAAACAGATAGTATAACAAACAGTGACACACCCTCCCCTCAGTAAGGCAACCATGGCCCATCTTTTCATAGGATACTGGGCAATGGAACTAAACTGGGAAACTCTTCACATTTGCCTAAATCCTGCTTATCTGAAAGGCAATCCTGCCCCTGCCAGTTTACCCTGAGTGTGAATAGTCCCAGTGATTTAGCTCAGGGTCATGTGCAGAAGGCTTTATCAGTAGGGGTGTGCTGTGTGGCAGGATGCTCTTGATCCAGGACGCTGATTATATTAGTAAAATTGAACGTTTGCCAGTCTAGTTTATTCTTCTTCTCCTGAATTTGTCCTGACAGGAACAGGATTTTGTTGGAGTAACAGTGTTTATTTTGTGATGGAGGAAGGGGAATGCTGGTTATAGGTAACGTGTCTTCATACATTTCAGTGATTTCGCAAAAATCTGTTATGTGGTCTTGGCCTTAACATGACCCCAGAGTGAGTAACTTGTGACCTGTCTTTCCTCATCAGCATTAGTCCTGCTGCCTTCTACGACAGCCCAATTAAGATAATTTTATGGTTGCTGTAGGAGGACTTAGTGTCTGCAAGGCAGGCTGAACGGAGCAGTTGTGGCTGTGCATTGCCACCACTGCTTCTTCGAAGTGCTTTCCTCCACCAGGCAGTGCAAGCCCATTTTTTGCTGGCTTATCTTCAGCCAGCTCCTCTTTATCTGTGAGCTGGTCCTCTTGAAAAGCGAGGCTGCTCAGGAACAGGTATTACAATATATGCTGAGTGAGATGGGTAGAGTGATGTGACATCTGGATGCTGATGGCTCTCTAAGGCGATGGACATAGTGCTGGTATTGAAATAACTATATCATAGCATCAAAAGACTCAAATCTCTCCCCTGGGAAGCCAGGTCCATTTGAAAGAAAAGTTTTAATGACATTTCAGCAATGTATTAGCCTTTAAAAACGCTGTTTCACAAAATAATTAAGGGCCGGTTTGGAAAGTGAGGCTTTTAGTTCGGTAGTTTGTTACTTTTTTAAAGAAAAAATGTTATACTTTTGAGGCCGTTTGGGAGGACGGCTCTTGTCTTGCTTGGCTAGAGTCCTACCGTTGTCTGTACCAGGTGTAGTGAATGTGTTAAGACTGTGGAAGAAGGCAAACAAATAATTTTTCTAAAACAAATATAAGCTGTTGGATCTTTAGATTTTATCTTTTTATCACTTAACAATTTTTTTTTTTAAAGAAAAATCTAGTGTTGGATTTGTGTTCAGTCTATGAATAGTTAACATAAAATACTGTCCTTGGTAATATTGGATTGCTTATCTTCTCAGTGAAGCTAAGAACAGATTTTTTTGCGTGACAGCGCCGGGAGGCAAGACTATTTTTCAGAGTAAGTACAATATAATTCTAGCAGGTAATGCTCTTCATCAAAAAACATTTGCTAAAAAATGCTGGAAAACATTCCTGTAGTTACACTATTTAGGCAGGTTTTATTTTCTTCCTCAGTAAAAGCAGTGAGTGTACATAGAAAACATGCCTTGCTCTACCATTATTCTGAATTGCTAGTTGCAAATGAGATTTTTCTGTCTACTCTTGCACTTGTATCCTTTTCAAGTGTAAGAAATGGAAAAATGGATTTGATCTTTTAAGGAAGCGGTCTCATTGCGATTCTACATCAGCAAAGAACAGTCTTCTGAGAAGATGAGATGAAAATACAGGCGGTCGAACAAAGGATCCACAGAAAACTCATCTCATAGAACTCAACAGAAACATATTAAAATGAGCAAACTGACATTGGTTCCCTGTCTTATGGGTTCATCTTTGGGGAAATGAGGTCCACTATGTTTTTGCTGATTGCAGCACAAGATGCTTCCTTGTGCTTCTCTCCTGGACGCTTGGGGTAGAAGGCCAAATTATGCTTTGCCGTGACAAAGCCCAGTTGGACAGCTTTCTCCCAGTTCTCCCAAAACAGATTCAAGTGAATACAGACTGAGACAACAGGTAAACTATGATGTAAAGTTTATATACAAGAATATAACATTTATCTGGAGTATTTACAAGGTTAATTAAAGCAATATTTTACAACTCTTTCCGGTTAACCACTAGGTATATTACAGTTAGGCTACAGATGGTTTAATTTGCAAAATAATAATAATAAAAAAAGTTGCGCTCAGATCAACCAGTTCCAAAACTTGTTAGTTTTTTTTTTTTTTTCTTCCCTCTGAGAGAGAAGGGCTCAGACTTGTGGAAAATATAATGTGAGAATGGTTAATACACTCTTACTGGTGCCTATGTATCACATGCAAGAGTCATAATGTGACTTTTATAGTGTTACTACAGACGGCAAGCCATTTCACTTCGGTGAAAGAGTCGTACCCACTGTGACAGACAGGCCAGTCGCACGCGTGGCTCTTTCTCTGCATCTCCTACTTCTGCACAACAAACATGCATGAATACAGAGAAGCAGCAATATAAACGAACCAGGATTACCAAAACGAAGAGGGCAAAACCTCAGACCAAAGTCACGTTTGCAACCATAAAAAAGAAACCCCCAAGCTTCAAGCGAGATACTTTTAATACTTCCCAAAAATAGTAATGTTATTTTTAATTATTATTACATTTTAACCTATGTACAAAAACAGAGGGCTCCCTCCCCTCTCGGAGAGCGGTCACCCTGTCTCACGCCCGTGGCATCTTGAGGCTCAGAGAGGCCGAAGCAAGAAGGTGCGGGAGGCCCAGAGAGCTCGGGACGAGAGGAGGCAGCTGGAGGCGGCCGGAGCTGAAGCCACTAACACTGCAGTTTGCGGATACTGCGGGAGAATCGCTTGAAAGCCCTCTGCCCTTTCTGCCACCGCTTCAGCGAGGTGATGACCAGTTCCCCGGCTTGCTTTTGCCCCATCACCAAGTAGGGGACGTTGATGTCGTTCATCTCGTCACAGGTACACTGCAGGCCACCTTTGAGCCAGAGCACGATCTTCCTCAGATCCCTTTCTGTCAGCCCATTCAGCTTGTAGATGGTTTTGCTCTTTGTTTCGGGGGTGATTTTGGTATCCCCATTGATGTAGGCAATCTCCTTCACTTTTATCTTCAAGGCTAATAGAGCAAAGGGAGGGGGAAGTGGGGAGAGGGAGAGAGATTGAGAGGTTTTTTCCCATTAGTGCACATAAAGAGGACCTGGGGAGGGAGGTGCTCTATTGCTAATTAAACTGTCAGGGCTGACAGAAGAGGCAGCAGGTGGCTCCATTTCTAAAGCCACAAAGGGCATGCAAGTCATTTCAGTTTGAATCAACCTTAGGGTTGAAGTTTTTTGGGTTTCTTTTCTCCTCTTCCCCCTCCCCCTCTTTTCCCTTCCTTTCTAAACCAGTATTTTCTCTGGCTTTTCTTCTGTTTGCAAACAGAGACAAGGCAGGTTTGGTACGTTAAGCAGAGCTTCGTTTTTTGCTGGGAGAGGACAGCCTTCCTGAAAATAGAGTTTGAAAGGGAGGTGGTAAGGCAAGTACCTAGACCTAAACTGAAACCTGATCTCTGCTGTGGCTGAAAACTTCTAAACTTAATTTATTAGGCTGGAGAGGATTTTAGGCAAACCTGTAAGGAAATGATATTTCACATGCATTGTTTTTTTGAAAGAATGGATCCCATGGAGGGCAAATTGGTCCAACAGCTGCATTCGATTTGGTAAAATAACTAGGAGGGGGATACAGGGCTCTGTAAAAATCTGTGGGGCATGTTGAGCTTTAGGAGGATTTATCTGAGTGCAATTTGCCAGGCCAAAGCTATTGGTTGTTTTAGCAATTATGTCCCACAGTCATGGTTTCAGGTTTTGTGTGGTGGTTTGTTTTTGTTTTTTTTTTAAGAAAGAGTTTTGGATTGTCATAGATATTTATACTACAAATCTGTTTCCAGGTATAAACATTGACCTATTATAAAAGGATTCCCCTCCTTATTCCCTTTTTCTCTTCAAATGCTAATGTGTGGATAATGTGCCATTCAGTTGTCTGTGTCCAAGAGGCTTTCTTGTCCTCTTTTAACCCCAGATCTTCCTATTAAGTTTATATCCCCAATTGTCTGTGCATTACTTTCTCTGTCAAATGATATATAGAGCTTCATTCTTAATCTGCGGAGAGAGTCTTTCTTAAAATACGTGAGATTGGTCATGCAGCTCTTTCTCATACGTCTAAATGAAGCTTTGCTCTCCTTCTCCCCAGGCAATAGTCTGGATGAAAGATTTTTTTTTTTTTTCCATTTTACTTTCTATTTGGCTTGCCGGCAACATCCACATAAAAGAGCACTACTTCGAAACAGCAAACAAAAAAGGATTATAAAAAGGACTACTTTTTATTCTGAGGTGGAATTTTGTGTTTCATGACCCAATGGTCAGATAGGTCCATCTGCCGATAAGACAAAGCCCTGCCTTTATTCAGGCTCATCTCTCACTGACTCCGCTGGAAGCTTTACCTGATCCTCAACTCTCAAGTTTCAGCCGAGAGGAGCTCTGCTTCCACTTACCGAAGTCATTTTTGCAGAGGTTTTCCACGATGTCATTATCGTCTTCATTTTTGCTTTTGCAGGCATCGCAGACCTTGGGTGCTGGAAATACAAGGGACAGTCCCCATCAGGCTCGGGGAGACGGGAACAGCAGGTGGCGTTGGCAACCCCTCGGGAAAAGCCGGTTTTCCATTCCTCGATCCCACTATCTCAGCCCCGGCTCCCTCCCGCCGAGCCCGGGTACTTCCAGGAGCCTTACCTCGCTGTGTTCCCGCTGGAGGCGCGCACGGTGAGCTTTAAGGTCACACCTCAACCGAAAAGGTTTTGGGTTTTTTTAGGGTGGAGGGTGAATTGAGGGACACACGACGCGCAACACCCCACCCCGCGCTTCAGCGATCATCGCTGCGTAAGGAGATTGTCCCTCCGGGAACCGCGCGGCGCGAGTCCGGACTCCGGGATCTTTTCTTTGGGAACGGAGACTGGCAAAGGCTGGGGAGTGCGGGCCGGTGCCAGCTCCGCGACGGTGCCTGCGATTTCCCCGGTACCTTCGGGGAAAGCGTCACTGAGCCCCCTCTCTGGTCCCCCCACCCCGTCCACAGCAGCGGGGCGCGTTGCAACGGGAGGGAGACGCGTCCGTTCCTCGGCAGAAAGCCGAGGAGGGACCCCGTTGCCAGGGCGGCTCATCGAGGGGCAGATGCTGCCTGCCCGGGCTCGGCCCGGCAGCTCCCTCTTACCTTCCCTGGTGACGGGGAGGATGTGATCGCTGCTGGCCAGCGGGATGCAGAGGTCGTTGTCCTTGGGGAAGCGGCTGCAGTCCAGCATGTCGGGCCAGGGGAAGCCGAAGGCGGACATCACCGGGGCGCAGCTTTCCTTCACCTCCTCGCAGAGCGAGTGGCAGGGTTGGATGATCTCGTCCAGGTCGTCGATGCAGACGGGGGCGAAGAGGGAGCAGAGAAACTTCCTAGTGTCGGGGTGGCACTGCTTCTGCACCAGCGGGATCCAGGTGGAGGCCTGCTCCAGCACCTCCTGCACCGTCTCATGCCCCAGCAGGTTGGGCAGCCGCATGCTCTGGTACTCGATGCCCCGGCACAGCAGCATCGGGGCGGGGATGGGCTTGCAGTTGGAGCGCTTGTAGGAGAAGTCGGGCTCCCCGAAGGGGAAGATCCCGGCGGCCGAGCCCATGCACTGGGACGCCAGAAGGAGCAGGGCGCAGAGGCGGCGCTGCATTTTGGGGCGCGGAG